>WAAG01018852.1:80583-122378 GCA_013390105.1 Tichodroma muraria | reverse complement strand
GAGATTCTTGGGTTACATATAATTAAAATTCCAAGAGGGAGATGTGTTGCTTTCTGTCCCTCTTCCCACTGTTCCTAGAATGTAGTCGGGTTTTAATGATGGTTTTAACACCCTTTGAACAAAACAAATTCAATTAAAGGTTGGGCATTTTTTGTCTCCTGAGCCTTTCCCAGTAGCAAGGTGGTTAAAAAAAGTCACGAGTTAAAATTGCTCTTCACTGTTTTGTTTTGCAGGCAATCCTCTTCTGGTAGCAAAGGGAAATTCAGGAAATTCCATTTTTATTCCAAAGTTCAGGAGAAGCTGTGTGACCCATGGGAAGCCCTGTGCACAGAGCTAATTTTTAACAAGCCTGTGGATGTAGAGTTGGGGTAATTCCCAAAAGAGAGTAGTTATTGGTTATCACAGCTGACTGAAGAAATCAGCTTATTTTTATTTGTTCAAAAAAGCAATAGGCATTTTCCATGCTCCAGAGATGTTGTTAATTACTCTTTTACTGTAAGGTTCCAAAAATTTGGCCATTAGGTGGATAGCAGTGGAGGCAAGTCCTGCTCTCTGCATGTGACTTATTTTAGCAATGTATTAAACATGCTCAGTGACCACAGCATATTTTCCAAAAGCACAGAGGAATGAAGTGCATTAGACCAGATGTTGAAGTGCAGAACAAAAGCATCTTTATATTAAAGACAACATAAGCTGCAAACATCCCAAGGACAGACAGAGACTGTGCACGTTTCATCCTGTCACTGCTCTCAGTGCTGAGTAAAATCCTAATTTGTCACAGCCCCTGGGTGAAGCTTCCTGCCCTAAAGGTTGAGAAGCTGCTCATCCCTGCTCTGACCTTTTGTAGGTGGCACTTCCCCTGTCCCTCCCCAGAGCAGCCTGGACAATGATTTGCTCAGCTGAGCAGTCTCATTTTCTGCAAAGTTACAGAAACTCTCCTATTCTTGTGTTTCCTGTATATTTATCTTGCCTTTCCGCTGTTGCCACACAAACCCCTCCAAATTGTCCCCACGCCAGCCTGATTTCAAATGAGGCAACTGTTGAAATCTGATCTTCTAGAGTGAAGCTGAATCATAATTCTTGCAACACAGGATCTAAGGATAGGCACAGACTGCTTCTGGAGAGCGAGGAGTGAAGCTCTGAGATGGAAAATGGGGGCAGGAGGTTTCCTTCTACAATCTCCTCTCCATTTAGCTCTGCTGAGCACATGAGAACCAATTGCTTAATTGAAGGGATTCTCTGAGTCCACACAGCACAAGGCCTTGCAAAGCCTTGATGTGTCCCAGACTTGGATCAATACATGGAATTGCATGCACACGGCTGACTGGATAAAAGTCTATGGACTTGAAGGAAAACAAGCTCTAAATACATCTCAGGAATATATTGATTCAGTTTTCAGTCAATATTAGGATGTAAATCTGGGCCTGTTTGCAGGATTCCTGTTGAGCCCAGGTGGGATCACTTGGAGGTGGGTTGTGGTGCTTGTCACGTGCAGCAGACGTTGGTATCTGAATTATTTCATGACAATAGTTAGCAGAAATGTGTGATGTCAGCCTCCCAGAACTTCTCACCGCTATTTTTGCCGCTCTGTTTTCCTTGGCAAAATGTGTTTGTACGGTCTTGCACCTTTTTTTTCTTTCCCACTTCCTTGACTCATTCTTTTTCCATAAGAAACCAGGCTGCAGGAGCTCTCCCGCTTTAATGGCGATGGACAGCCTTTTCCTCTTGAAATGTTTGACACCAGTCTGCTGAAGGCAGGCAGAAAATACAGGAGGAGGGAAAAAAAAGCTCTGAAATCTATTTTGTTCAGGTCCAGACTTTAGACTGCCTTGTTCTGCATCAGTTGTGGAGCTGGATTATTCTATTTTTAAGTAACTGCATCATCTCCAACGATATTGGGTCAACTACTGGTAGGGTAGGGCTTAAAGAAATATTTAGGCTATGATAATCCTTCAGGAAAAATCTCCCTCTCCCAACTGTATATAATTTTTCAGCTGTTTGTGTATGTCCTTGTTCATTTTCCCTCTGAAGGGAGAGCTCTGCTTCTAAACTTGAGCAATGTAGGTTGAGATCACACAGCAGGCACCGCGTTCCTGACCTTCTGTCTCTGCCCCACGAGTTGTTTGAGGAGTATCAAGTCTTTTGAGTGAATTCTAGAAGTCAAATCCAAGGCTTAGCGTGCTCCAAAAAAACATGTTTTGATGTTGCGTATTTTCCCCCGTGCTAGGAGATTATTGTATGTTAAGAAATTTTTTTGTTGATGCATAAATCACATTGCTCAATCTGGAGCTGGAAGTTCAGTTCAGGTTGGAGGTTTGATTTTTACCATGAAGACAATACTCAAGTTTAGGGTTTAAAAAAACATCCGAAATGTTGCATTTTACCTCAAGTTTTTATTGATAGTTCAGTTGTTCCTCTGCTTACAGAAACCCATTTTATGTCCCCAAAGCCAGGGTGAGTGGGTTGTTGTAGAGCTGGGAATAGAGCTTCTCACTGCTAGGGCTGCACTTGGACTGTGGCAGATTGTTAATAAGTTAACTTTTATTCTCTCTGGAGACTGGAATCAGTATTTCTTTGTCACCCTCATTGCTTCCTTTTCCCTGTCGTGAGCCTTATCAGGAGAGATCTGGGATTGCTCTGGTAGGATGGGAAGGGATAGGAGGAGCACGGACACTCTGACAGGATTGGAAGGTGGCTCCCGGCTTCCTGATCCTGCAACGACCATCACGACCTTCTGAGCAAATCTGAACGTGTGCTGCTGGCTGAGCTTTGGAATCCATGGCCCCCATTCCTTCCTTTTGACCCCCCAGGTCACCTAAAGCTGCAGTGGAAAGTGATGCTGTGTGTGTGTCTTTTTGAGTTTGTGTCACAGAGTAGTCTTTAATTTCCTCTGAGCAGTTTCAGTTGTGTCTACGCTATCTGCCTCGATCCCATACTCCCCTAAAATAATGGATATCAAGCATTTAACCTGAGGACCTTATCCTGAAGTTGATGAGAGATTCTCTAACTTTGAGAATCTCTCATCAGATTCTAACTTTGGTCTTGTTTGGACTTCCTGCCTGTTTTTCCTCAGTAGAGAGGTGGAATCACTCTGCTTGGGCAGCTGTTGGTCCCTGCCTAATTAACTGCTGAGCCTGTTGATTAAATTCATTCAAATTTCACAAAGCTATTTAGAGATTTTATTTACAGTGGTGTCTGCATAGAAGAGACTCATTCATGCTTCCTCCAGGAGAGGTGAGAACAGCTCAGGTACAGCCTGGATCTCTGGGAAATAAGGCTTTGTTTTGCTCCTTGGTAATCCATAAAATCCTAGAATTTGTGTTGAAGGAGACCTTAACGCTCATCTCATTCTACCCATTCTACACCTTCCACTAGCCCAGGTTGCTCAGGGCCCCACCATTCATCTCGCTTTTATTTATCCTTGTGTTAAATAAAGCTCTGTGTGCTGGGCAATACAATTTCCTTATTAAACATTAGGAAACGAGCAGTTTTCTGCTACAATAGGATTTGACAAAGAACCCTTAATTTGGAGTAGTCCATTCAGTTTGGCTTCACTGGGAATTGGATGATACTTCTGTTTATAATTCATTTAATCAAGCTACTCTGAAAAATGTAAATTCTAGGAATAGGATGCTGGTAAATCCAGCTGTGCCCAGGATTTTGCCTCTCTGCAATGCAATCCTCAGGCACGTTCCTGATCTTGGATAAAGACAGTGTAGTCATCAATGTCTGCTGTGAGATGATAAACTCATATTTAATATTATTTGCCTTTTTCCATGGCTCTCTCAGGAGATGTGCATTCTTAGAAGGATTCTCCCATCTCCATGTCTTTGGAGTCCTGGAAGTGGCACAGGAGTTGTTAATGAAGGTGAAATTAGTGGTCATTACCTCAACAGCTCTGGAAGCAGCAGCATGACCTTCTCCCCGGAATGGAAACAACAAAGCAACTTCAGCTTTTAATTAAAATCCCATTAAATGGTGAAAACCAGTTTTTCCTCAGATCTTAATTGCAATGGTTTCATACAGCCCATCTTCTGAGGCAGAAAAAAGGTGTTGGGAGAGCTTTTCCTGTGGTGGAACTAATGTTTAAACCTGCATTTTTACTGGAAATCTTTAATTAAAGGCAGGAGATAAAATTTGAAATGTAAGAAATTACTGAAGGATAACAAATATGTAATTCAAGACTGGAAAAAACCCAGAAAATAAAAAAAAAAAAGAACCCAAGAAGGTGCATTTTAACTGCTGATTTTTGCCTCCTGGCCAATTCCTGCTGCAACCTGAAGGGAAATGGCTCACTGGGGCTGGACATTCCTGGGTCTGCTGCCTGCAGATTGAGAGGGGGATGTGAGAAATGTTCAGAAATGCTCAGCTGTTCCTCGTGCCTTCAGAATGCAGCACCCTGGAACATCTGGGAATTTCTGAAATAGCCCATTTTGCTGCCATCTTAAACAGGGGCATGCAAGAATTTAAGAAGGAATTTTAAAATAAATGGCTTGCTTATCCTATATAGGCCCACGTAGCCCTTAAATGAAATTGGATAAAAATTGTCTTTAGAGAAGAAAATAGGAGTGATTCACACGTATTCCTAGAAATCCAGCACATCCCTGCCCATTTTACATACTGTCACCACTGTACTAATGACTAAATGGCAATTTTCTGGTGCATGTCATGCTCAGGAAGCTTTTACAGCTGGTTAGTTGTTAGCTGGTAAATGTTCCTTCCCCTGACAGTTTATTCCTAAATCCCCCCATTTTCCAAAGCACATTTTTCATTTCCATCTACCTTTCCATTTAGATGAATTCTTGCCTCCAAAAGCTGAGGGTAATAGGCTTAAAGTATAATAATTTTCTCAATAGGTAGCTGGAGTTTTTAGAGGTATCTGAATATACAAGTTAAAAATGGTGTCATCTCTCAGATTTTTGGGTCCAGACCTGCAAATTTCTGGGTATTTTAAATAAATCTGAGGTTTCTTGCTTGCCTTTGATGTCAGCATTAGAATTTTCACTGGGGGCTTTTCTCTGCAGACATGGGAGGCTGTGATTTTGGAAAGAATCAGACTGCAACGGGGAAAAGATACCAAAAACTGTAGGGCTGGAGAAATGGGTGATCTAGGGAATTGGAAAAAATAAATGAAACGGGGGCTGTTCAGCCTGCAGTGAAGCTGGAGAAGGGGCTCTTCATCAGGAGTTGGAGTCCCAGGACAAGGGGGGATGCCTTCAAACTGAAGCAGAGTTGGTTTAGAATGGATATTGGGAAGGAATTCTTGGCTCTGAGGGTGGGCAGGCCCTGGCACAGGGTGCCCAGAGCAGCTGTGGCTGCCCCTGGATCCCTGGCAGTGCCCAAGGCCAGGCTGGACAGGGCTTGGAGCAGCCTGGGACAGTGGGGGGTGTCCCTGCCCACGGCAGGGGTGGCACTGGATGGGCTTTAAGGTCTTTTCCCACCCAAACCATTCCATGACTCCATGATATGAAAGAACAAATCGAAAAAGAGTCAAAGCAGTGGAATTCTGTCCATTAATTCAGTTGTTATATTGGGGTTGTTTAAAGGAAGTTGTGTTCTTGTGTTTAATGACAGCTTAATGTAGTTTTGATAAATGGAGTATGTTGGAAAATGCCAGAGCAGAGCCTGATCCTGGGACCTGGATGAAGAGATTGGAAAGCTGTTGGGGAAGGGAAGCATCTGGAGCTGTTCTTGGATTGATTTTAGGGAATGAATCGAGAATAAAATCTCATTTGTAGATTGCAGACAGTGGGAACTGGGAGAAGTTTTAAGGGTGATATTGCCCCAAACCCACATGAACATGGTCCCTTGTGCTTCCCTGCAGCATTCCCATGGAGTTGTGGATCTGATCCATATGGCTCATCTGTTCCTTTGTGCCACACAAGTAGAGGAGACAAAAAGTCAACTTTGGCATTGTCTAGGTGCTTTGCGTTTTCATTTCTAATTTCATTTGCTCTCATTCTTTTAAGCTGGGGAGTCACAGGCTGTAATTATACAAGACAATGCTTTTGATTAAAGTAAATTTTCTTTCTTGGGTGCATAGAAATGCTAAGCTAAAAGGTTAATGTTTTATTTACTTTCTGGCTTGTTCTTTTCTCTCTCCCTGGAAGAAGGGAGGAGAGGACTTGCTGTGCTGTGTGACTTCCCTGCCTGGAGTGGATGCATTTCATCAGTGGAGGGTGTGGGTGTTATTTTTAACCATCACTCAGAGGGGCAGCCCTGCTAAAATTACATCATTAATATCCCCAGCTGAAAGGAAATGGCAGAAAAACACAACAGGGCCTTTGGAGTTTCTCCCTATTGTGTTTTCCACTCCTGGGGGTGAATTATTCCAGGTGTATCATTCCAGCAGAGTTGTTTACAATCAGCCCCTTGTGAACAGGCCTGAGGAAAAGTGTAATAAGTGAATTTGTCTGCAAAACCAGCAGATATGAAATAGGTCTTAGTGGCTTGGAGAGCTCCTGGTTTGTATTCCTTCCCATCCCTGTTATTAAAGAGTTCAGGGATTTGCTGAATATCCAACTATTGCAAAAGAAGTTGGGGACCTAGAGCTTTAAACATGAATTTTTTGATAGAAGTGGGGTTTGTTTCATTCTGTAGGCCCTGCTAAAGGATCTACTGGTGAGTCTGGAGACTCGGATCTTGGAGATTTTTAGTGGATGGGGTCTGGTGTTTTTTCCATTCTTTTTAGCTCAGTTTCTGGGCATTCTCATTGCCCTGGCAAATATTCATAAAGTTTACTTTGGGCTTTTCCCTCCTGTGTTTGCTTCATAGATATGTTACAGTTGTCCAGTAGTTGTGTTGTGTCTCCAAATCAGTTTAATTGCTGATTTAGAACTTTCCTTCTGTCTCTTTGAATCACTGCTCAAGTCTTGTCTGGGATCCAGAAAGAAGGAACAATGAGTTGTACAAAAGTAGAAAAGGGAACAAGAATATTAAAGCCTGAGAACAGAGACACAAAAATTGCCACAAAAGGGGAACCTCACAGAAGTGGCTGTGCAGGGATATTTGTTCCTCCCTGAACTGAGCACTTGAATGCATTTGTGGCTCTTGGCAAGACTGTCTGTACTCAAGGATTTTTCTATTCCACATGAGTCCCTTAGTCTGGTGTTTTTACATAGCGTGCTAGGAGAATTTTCTGTTGTTGTTAACAAGGCTATAATTCCTTAGAAAATAAAAACTGAAGCTGCTATAAAATGACTTTGTCCTTGCTGCTCCTGCTTGTTATTGCAGCCTTAGTCATGAGTTTCCAGCGCTGAGCCTGGTCTCAAAAATGCAGCAAACAGCACGTGCTTATTTACGGGAGCATTAAACCCTGCTGGCCTGGAGCAGCCCTTCCAAACCAGGCAAGCTGCTCGCTTCATCTGCCTTGGAGCCTGAAACGCTGCATTTTCTCTGCAGTTGGAATCTCTTAACTCCTTTGGGTCGGGGCAGGAATCCTTGGAGCCATCTGATCCCGGGGCTGTGGTGTTTTAGCACCAGCTGCCCTTCGGGCCAGGGCACGTTGGCTGAGCAGCTGCGGCCTCGTCCCCTCCCTCTGGGCTCCGGCCATGCCGATATATGGTTACAAACTGCACCCTCAGGCTGCAAAACAAACACCCCCTGTGCTGGGAGAAATGTATATTTATATATGGAGCACCCAGCTCCTGCCTTGGGAGCTCTAAAGCTTAAACCGGGCCGGGCAAATCCTCATCGGATACGGTTGGGATTGGGTTTGTGCACTGAGGGCTGGGGTGTTTTAACAGAGCAACAGTGGGTTGTGATTAGCTAAGTGGTCTTAAAATCTTCATTCGGTCATTAAGCGAATAAAATCTTGGGTGATGAAGGGAGACGAATGGGTGGTAACAGCTTTAGCTCAGTTCCCGTTTTCCTCACCCCCAGCAAAGGTGGTTTGTAGTTAGTTCAGGCTGCACCCAAAGGTGCTTCGGTGCATCGTTTCACTGGGGGTTGCTGTGAGACTCGGTCTGTCCATTGGTATTTAGGCCACTGCTCCAAACTTCAAAGCAAACCCCAGCTGTGGTGACCACCTGAACGTGTCGCTTTTTCCCCGTTCTGGTTTCCTTTCTGAGGTTTGAATCCTCTCTCTGAGCTCAGGGTGAGCGGCCGCTCCGTGCAGACCTCAAACTTCAAAGCCTCCAGCTGAACTGGGTTGGTTCCTCGGTGATATTTGGGATCTAGGGAAGTCTGGATTTCTGGGCTTTGCTGCACTTTAGCAAAAAAACTCCAAGTTTTCCAAGGAAAACTGACTTTGCGTGTGTAATTTTGTAGGTGAATGCAACTTTCAGATCAGAACTAATGATGAGGCTCACCTTGGGTTTGAATTTTCAAACCCAAGATGGAATCAAGGAATTCCTAATGGTTCAAGGAATTTTATGTGCCAGAGAAAATACTTTCTGATTCTGGAAAATCCTTCCTGGGGAAAAGCAGGAGATTTCTCTGTGATGAACAAAGCTCCTCTTAAGAATGAGAAACAAAGCCAACATTTTGTTTAAAAGTGCTCTAAGAATAGTAAATAAAATATACACTTAATCAGATAAAACCAGACTAAATAAACAACTGCATCTTGCTTACCCAGAAAGTAAAATTATTTATATCTAAAGCTGAACATTTCTCTTGATTTCATAGATATTTTTGTTAGATAAATTCAACACAGGCAGCCTGCTTATTTAAATTGCCTGTACAAGGCTGGATGTTAATGGTTACTGAAGCTGCCCTTCACCCCGGAGTTTGGGGGTTTGGTCACTTTTGCAGGAATTCTTTTCCATGTTCCTGAGCTGACTGGGAGAAGGAAAATGAGTCACTGAGCAAATGAGGTCCAGAGCTGCATTCAAAACCTACACCTCTCCCTTGTATGCAGATAGTTGATTAGCTGCAGTTCCAAGTGGAAGTAGGCAGTAAATACAGTGTGCAAATGAAATTCCTGGAGCCCTTTAAAAATGCAGCCCACAAGGCACAAAACCTGAGCCCGTGTTGAGCCTCACTGTGACTGAGAGCTCTGAAATCGTTGTAGGATACCTTTAAACCTCCAGTGTTGCACATATTTACCAAAAATCACGCTTGAAAACGCCGTGGTACCAAAACCCATCCTCCAGGATTCCTTTTTCCCTGCATCCTGCCTGATGTCCCAAAGAGCTGCAATCTACTCTTGGTTAGAGCTGTTGGAATTAAGGAATAAATTGCTGGGTTGTCCCTGTTGTCAAACTCTTGCAGCCTTTTCTGGCTCTATACCACAACTTTTTCCACGCAGAGCACCATTCCCCATTCCAGCAGCAGATCCTAGGGGATGTTCCCAGACCTAGCACCTGCCCAGTGCCACGTGTTGGTGCTCGAATTTCAGAGCTGTTTCGCAAATCCAGCCAATCCAGCAGCCCTTTCCGGATACTTTATTCTGCAAAAGCTTTTTCTGGGCTCAGAAAAGAAAAAAATTAAAAAAAAAAAGGCAGCTCATCAGGCAGTTGTGTGCTCAGTGGCCATGGCAGGAGGGAGCAGGGATGCAAAGTGCTCCTGGCCTCAGGGATTTGGGAAGAAAACCCTTCAGAACAGTGGTTGAAGCCATGTTTCAGGTTTTTTTTTTCAGAGCAGCTGAGTGATTCTTCAGGGTTTTACATTTTCCTGTCCAGATGGGAGTTTTCTCCAGCCTCCAGCACAGGCACTTTGGGGTTTAGGGAAGCTTTTGAATCCAGGGAAGTTGCACAACCCATCTTTAGGATGATTGAGTTTTGTGGTTGGCTGAAGCGCTGACACAGGATCATTCAGGATTACTCAAAAAATTCATGAATTCAGTTAAAAGCTGAGATATACAGGCTTCTTTCTTTCTTTTTTTTTTTTTTTTTTTTTTTTTTTTTTTTTAATATCTGTTTTGGAGAAACATAAGAAGGTCACTTAGTTGGCAGCTTAAATCAGCCAAAGCGAGGAAATAGCAGGGACATGAAAACTCCTTGTTTGATTGGGGTGAGTGATACAGTCCCCACGTGTTATTGCTTCCTCTGGGCTGCCAAAACTCTCCTCATGGCCTTGGTTTTTAAAAAAGCTGTGCAATTATTTCCTGTGGAATATTGCACTTCATAGGCTCCGGCCGTGCTCTTCAGTTAAAGCAGGATTGATTTATCACCTGAACTCTTGGTGTGGAGGGTTGTGTTGGTTTGGATCTTAAATATTTTGTATGTTGGAAGAACCCTTATTTTTCACACAGGAAAATGCCAGATCTGAGAGCTTTTCCTCTGCTGACAGAAATTTTTTGTTATGTCCATGAAACTTTAATTTCCAGGGTTTTCCTGTTGAGGAGCAGCCAGCCAGAAGACTTTCTTGCTAACTAGTAAAACTGTTCTGTTTACTTACAAGTTTTTTTCCCAGCTGCACCTTCCTTTTCCATGGAAAAACTGTTGTCTGCTCATCCACTTTTAGTTTTGAGGGATTCCAGCAGAAAACTGGATGGTGGATGCTGTTATGAGGCTGAGCAGGATCTAAATGAGTCCAACTCGAATTGTAGCTTCCCTTTTCTGTAGAACTTCAAAATTCTAAATTTAAATATTTTTTTTCAATCTAAACATTCAATTTAAGTATTTCTTAGCAAGCAGCAGCTTTATATTTGCAGAAAGTATTTGGGATCACTTCAGCATCCCAATTAGGCCTCTTCACACAGTGTTTTCTCCATCCATAACCACTGCAGGATGTGAAAACTGGGTAATATCCTTGTAAATTATCCTTCTGGAGAGGTCTGTGATGTCACTTCTCACTAATATAATAACAAAAGTCATTTTTCACATGAACAATGTCATTTTCACATGACAGTGCAGTGAACTGTGGAGAGCATTGCTCCATCTATTCCTGCTTTTCTAGAAGTAGCAAAACAAGATTATTTTTTCCAAAAAGTTTGTTTCTTTGCCTGTTTTCCCTCCCTTTTAAGGGCATATTTGAAACACTTCTCCGTGCTGTTGAGTTGGGAGCATTTTCCCCTCTGCTATCTATAGACAACCTCATGGCTTGTCAATTGAGTCAATTATGCCTTTTAATTGTTTGCTGCAGTTCCATTTAAGGGTGCATTCGATGGTTTTTTTGCCTCCCCAGCAGCAGTTTGTGTAGCTGCAGCCCTCCCACAGCAGAGAGCACCTCGTGTGTTCCTGCGTTTGGCCTCTGGCCCATCAGCAGGTGCAGGTTGGGTATCTCTGGGGAGGAGAGGTTTGTGCAGGAGTTAATGTGTCACGGAACGCGCCGAGGCGTGGTTCTGCTGGTTGTGGAACAGAGCAGAGTGCAAGCTGGACGGTTTCAGTGCCATCCTCTCCAGATTTGGGGGGTTCAGAGCCTGCTGGGTGCAAGGTTGGGAGCTTGAAGTGAGGCTTTGGGAATGCCCTTCCAGGGAAATCTTCCTCTGAAATCACCTCAGGGACAGCTCAGCAGTGCCAGCTCTTTCTTGGCTTTCGTGACAGAGCTATTAGGAGATAATATGTGTCACTCTGTGGTTTGTTGGAGGAGTTTCAGTAAATAAACGTGAGTCTGACCTGATCTGAGCTCCTGGGACAGTCCCCATCCCTGGAGGTGTCTGGGGAGTAAGTGGATGTGGCACTCTGGGCTGGTGACAAGGTGGGGATCAGTCACAGGTTAAATTCGATCACCTTGGAGCTCTTCTCCAACCAGAATGATCCTGGGATAGCACCAGCACCAAATTCTTGGCACCCTAAAGATGCTGATCATATTCATTTCTCATCCTACAGACTCAAAGCCTTATATTTGATTCTGCAGGTTTTCCTTACGCTTCCATTATTCCAGTAAAAGAATAATTGGAGTTTTGAGAAGTAGGAGACAGGGAAATCAAATGTAGTGATGAGAAAACTTAGTCCCTGGGTGTTTGTGCAGACGAGGATCAGTGTGTGTGCTGGGAACAAGAGGGTATCCTGAATTTTTTCGTTCCGTAGCATAGCCTGGATAAAATCTTTAGAAAGATTTAAAAAGTGAAAGCAGGAAGTTTTCTGCAAAACAGCCAAAAAAACCCCTCTCTTAAGCTGATACTTACAAGCAGTCAAAAAACCCAAACAAAAACCCCGCAAACCCCTTTAATTTCTGGTCTTTTGTTGCCATGAATGTGCTTTGCATGTAGCAAATAAACTTTTCTCTCTGTTTTCCTTCCCTCCTGCCTGTATGGATGGGAACATAAATCCTGGTGGGTTTGTGGGGAGCCTCTGGGGGATTTTCTTCCCAGATTTTGGCATCTGATGGGCAGCAGGAATTGGGTAGTGCTGCTTTGGAAGCGTTTCTTCAGCACAGAGAGGAGATGCCATGTGAAAGTGGTGGTGCTGCATTTCTTCCCACTTCTGTGTAAACAGGGATGTGGGAAGGATTTTATGAGTTCCCTTTTGTTCCACTTTTTCAGCACAAACTCAGTTGCTTGTTGTGGTGTTTGATGCCTCTTTCCACAAATGAAAATTTAATAAATCTTTTAGTCCAGAGGCATCATTTATGTTTATGGCCTCCTATAGAAAAGATTTTACTTAGGGGATTTTTTTTTTTTTTTTTCCAGTTTAAAAATAACTTGCAAGCTTTCTGCTGGTTTTGGTCAAGTACCACAAACCAAGATGTTCAACCCAGTTTCAGGAGACTCAGCCTTTGCCACCTAGAGAGTGGCATTTCCATGCTGCATCCCACACAAACCGATCCTGCAGCCAGGGATTTAATCAAAGGAAATCCATTAGGTGTGGAGTGGTGAAATACTGGATTTTATGGAAGAGGGCTGGGCCACAATCCTGATTATCTCCTGATTTATCAGAATTACTTTACTTTTTCAGGAGTAGCACAGAATCCTCAGTTTGGATTGAGGCATTGATCTATCTGATCCTTTTATTAGGATGGATCCAGAAGTTGTAAAGAGGGAATTATAAAAAGATCAATATCTGATGAGATATTGAGGTGGCTTCCCAAAATGTCTTTTCTGCACTTGCCCACATAATTAATCTTTTATCCAAAAACCTCTGCTTCCAGCAAGTAAAGGTAACCTTACACCACATCCAGTGCAGGTTTTACCCTGACCTTCACCAGCCAGGAATGGCAAATCCTGAAGGGCTGGAATTGGGGTTTGGAAAATTGGAATTTGCTTTGTGTAGCTGCTGACATTTTGGGAAGAGGAGGAGATCCAAGCTCCTGCTTTTTTGGAGGGAGAGGCCAGAAATCCAGAGGATTTACCACCTGGTCATGAGCAGAGGGAGGGAACTGTGTGTCCCTTCACAGAAGCCCTGAACTGAGCAGATGAGAAATGCTCCAGTGTCAGCCAGAAAGGTGAAAATCCCCGGCTGGAATAGGAAAACAGACCTGAATTAAATGTCTTCAAGCTCCCTGGATGTGTTTTCCCTGGATGCTGGGGCAGGGGGTGGGAGGCAGCGTTGGAAAAGGGGCCGATGTGTCCTGGCTGTGATTCCTGGCTGTGCCTCAGGGCTGGAGTATTCCACACTCAGGCTTCCATGCTGGATCCAATGAAATGTACTTCAAAACTACATGGAGAGTGCTTCTCTTGTGTTTAAAGAAAGCAGAAAATAATAATAATAATAATAGTAATTATTATTTTTAGAAAGCCTAAAGGGGTGATGCCAGAGGATACTGGGAGCACTGAGGGTGCCACAGCCTTTCTGGAGTTTCTCCAACCCCCTTTGTTTTCCTCTCCCCTTTCCTGGGGGTCTCATCCAGCTGTTCCACTTACCTGCAGGAATTTCCCAGATATTTATGGATAAATGTCCATGGCAAAAAGCCTTGTGTGCCCCTTTGACAGTGCAGATATACTCTGGGAATCTCCTGAATTAGAAACTTTAACTTTTTGTATAACCTGGGTTGGGAAGTTGGAGTTTTGCTGAATTCAGCATCCTGAAAAGCCATCAGTATCATGTGTCCTTAATTCTGTACAAAGGTTTTTCTGCTCCTGGACTCATTTATTGGGATACTGAGTAGAGTCAGCTCTTTGAGCTTTTGAGAGTAAAAGCAGTAAATAAAAATCCCTTTTTTTCTCCCTTTTGTACTTGGTGGATGGCACCTTTTCTTCTGGAGTTCTGCATCACTTATTGAATAAAGTTAAGCTTCAGGCTAGGTTTAGGAAGGTTATTTTAATAAAACCAACCAGAAATTAAACAACACACAGAGTAGGTGAGAGGCCACAGAACACAAGCGTACAACTTGATAAATTAAACACGATTTCTTTAGGCAGGTGATATTTTTCATGGTATTTTAGCTAGCTGGGAGAAAATTCCTGGAGCTTTTTGTGTAATAGTAGGAATTATCCAGTTGGTTGTCCCTAAAGCCTGTCCTGCAGGACACTGAACTGCATTTCCTGCTCTAGAACAGACCTAATCTTACAAGATCAGTGCAAAAATCTTTACCTGAAGGTCCATTTTTCTAACTGCAGTCCTTTTCCATGGATAAATTCACTGCAGTGGATTTTATTCACTGGGCAAGTGCAGCCCAGACGTTGAGCAGGAAAAGGTTGTGGCAGTTTCAGCACCACAAAATCCAGGGGGGATTTAAGGTTGGTCACTAACCCACAGAGTAAAACAGGAATTTTATGTCTCTGGGCAATCCAATTGTGCTGGAATTGCTGGAGATGAAAAATGAATGACTGGAAGAGATGGGATTGGAATCCTCTGGAAATGCAAACGATAAGAACAGTTGCAGAAAAGTGATGCTGGGTTTGCTCTAAACAACAAATGTTGCGTAACACTGGCTGTGTTTTTCAAAACCAGATGTTGCAGCAGTTGACACCAGGATTTCTGCAAGTTATTTGCTCATCCTTCAGCTGCTTCACCACATTCCCCCTCTCAATACCCATTTAACACATTCTTTCTCATTATGATCCTGTAGTACTCACAATTGCAGTCAATATTTGGTGTATTTTAGCTGTGATCACAACTCAGGGGGCCCTGAATTCTCTTAAATCGATGTACTGAGGTAGATTTTTTTTTCTAATTAACCTTCTGCATGTTCAAATATCATGTTCAAACCTTCATGCCACTAAATATTGTCTGGATGGCTCAGCAGTGTCTGGGGAGCAGATTTATCCCTGTGGTGCTCAGCATGAGGCACAAAATCATTCCAGAAGCGTGAGAGAAACCCAGTGAGATCTTTTGAAAGGAACAAACCTCTCCAAAAAGCAGAATGTGCAGGAGAAAGCAGTAAGTAATGAATTGACATTATTCATCAGCCCAGGGATTGATGTAATTGTAATTGGGAATTGCATGGAGGGGGAACAGTTATGAGGATCAGAACAGGAAGTTAATTTTCTCCATGTAAAGACAGGCACAGACATCTGTAGAGCTGAATTTGGAGGCTCTCAAAATTTTCACTGCAAATAAGACTCAAAGAAGAGATCTTTTAAGCAGCCAAGACCCAGGTGGCAACATTTGTAAATGAACAGGACTTGCTCTGCTCCCCTGAGACCCCACCTGCAGAGCTGCAGCAGCTCTGGGATTCCCAGTGGAATCTGGAAGGAGTCCAGAGGAGGCGATGGAGCTGCTCCAAGGGCTGGAGCCAGGCAGGCAGAGCTGGGGGTCTTCACCTGGAGAGGAGAAGGTTCCGGGGAGAGCTCAGAGCCCTTGCAGGGCCTAAAGGGGCTCCAGGAGAGCTGCAGAGGGACTGGGGACAAGGGGTGGAGGGACAGGACACAGGGAATGGCTTCCACTGCCAGAGAGCGGATTTAGATGGGATATTGGGAAGGAATTGTTTCCTGGGAGGGTGGGCAGGCCCTGGCACAGGTTCCCAGAGCAGCTGTGGCTGCCCCTGGATCCCTGGAAGTGCCCAAGGCCAGGCTGGACAGGGCTTGGAGCAGCCTGGGACAGTGGAAGGTGTCGGGGTTGGAACTGGATGATTTTAAGGTCCTTTCCCACCCAAACCATTCTGGGATTCTCTGAGGACACAATAAAACATTTAAAAGGCCACAACGAAACCTTCAGGCCACAACTGTTGGCAAACAGAGGGAAATCAAGCTCCAGATGGGCAAGAGGGTGGCTTTGGGTGGGGCCTCCCTGGGGACAGGGACATGAGAGGTGGCACAAGCAGGTCCCTGTTGCAGTGGTGCTGCTGTAACTTCACTGCAGTGTTTTGTTGGGCACTTAGGAGGAAGTTCCATGTGATAAATATTGGTTTGAGCCTTACTGATAACAAAAAGTTAATAATGAATAGACTGAAAACAGGTAAACAGTTTGTAAATGGCGATTCTCTGGAAATAAAGTGACAGAATTCCGGGCTCTGCTTGTTAGGACTGCTCACTGAAAACACACCACGCGTGGCACGTGTCCCTTCAGGCACCTGTCACTCACAGGTAAAATTTTAGTGACTCTGGGTTGGGATAATTCTGCTTTTGTAGTTTTAAGCCAGTGTAAATTGGCTTTTTGTAAGAAAAAAATCCATGTGTGTATCCCCATGAGTGCAGTCAGAAGGCAGGAGGAATTTATAAGAGAATAGAAAGTCGATGAAATAAAAGCTTTTCATGGTGAGTTCCTGATCTGGGCGTCTTGGGAAGTGGGAGTCTCCAAGAATTCAGCTCATCAAATATCCGATGTGTAAGATGGTGTCTTTAGAGGCAGTGACCTGTCCTGGCATTCCATCCTTTCCACACTCAAATCCTGTTTACACCTTACTCCACTGGAGGGTGAAATATTCTGTGAAACTACAGGAAGGGAGGAGTCAGGATATCAACAGAGCCATGAAACCACACTCAACTTGTAAAACCAGGCCCTGAAAACATGGAGACTTCTTCCTCCTCCCAGTTTCCCTGGGAGGGATGGTGTTCATTCCTTGGTGTTATTAAGATAATTCCAGGTGTGTAGTGTGTTATTACAGCGATGAGTGGGGTGAGAAGAGCTTTGCTCGGAGTGGATTATTTGGGCTGAAACTGCTTGGAATGAAGCTTTCCCAAAGCTGGAAGTGAAGATAGCATGAGGTGGTGGTATCAGCATTCCTGAGGGAGGAAGTTGGATCTGGGCACCTGGAACACCTCCACAGGTCATGGGATGATCTCAAAGCAAAGCCTGGCACTCCCCAGAACTCATCACTTCTGCCTGTATTTAGAAATACCCTCCTCATTCTTCTTCTCTCTTTGTTCTTCCCTAGTGAGTGTTGAAAAAGTGGAATTAAAGGGGCTGGCACACAAGAAGAATGAAAGAAATGTTGAGTATTCCTTTGAGGTAAGTTTGGGTTTCCTTTCCTGTGTAAGAAGGGAGGATAATACTTAAGGAGGAGTTAAGGAAATTTTCAAACTTTATTGTTGGATCCCAAAAATCCTTTGTGAAAGCAGAGCTCCTTTGGGACTGATAGTTTTTAATCAATGATTTGAAAGTCATAAATGGCTGTGGATGATGCAGAGGTTGGTAGGGAATTGCAAAAAGTTGCAAAATAGGTTGGTGGGGATTGGCAAAAAAAAAGGTCATTTTAATGCAGGAAATTTTGTCAGTGTTTATTTAGGGGGAAATACGATGCCACACTTCCAGCGTGGTTATCCATTTCTATATCCAATGCCCATTCTCCTGCTGGAATGCAGAAGCCAGAGAGAATTTAAGTCTTAATCTGGACAAAGAACAATGTGGGCTCTGAGGGCGCAGCTGCTGGAAGGAGGCAGGGAGAAGGGAGCCTGTGGGATATGCTTCCAAAAGGTTGGAGACTACAGAAAAGCTCTGGAAATTTTTCAGGGCTTGAGGAAAACTCTGTGGAGCAAGAGTCGGGGCACTTGACTGGAAGGGGACTTTCACAACGGTCTGAAAGCCTCTCCTGAGGGAATAAAACCCCTTCCCAGCGAAGGGGGCGTGAATGCGGCGGGAAGGGCGGAGCAGGAAGCGCAGTCTGAGAGGCGAAGGCGGCCTGGCTGCCCCTGGAAGTGGGAGCAGTGCTGTGGAATGAGTGTGGTTCGCTACACGCCAGCGGCAGCCGCGGCTCCCCCCGGCCTGGCGCAGCCTCTGGAGCCTGGGTCCTGCTCCCAGCTCCGGCACGGGGATGAGTGCTCGAAAAGGATGAGCAGGATTTCCGCGAAACCTTGGGTGGATGGATCTGGGGGCTGCTGAGGGGCTGACCAAGTGCTTTTCTCTCTCTCAGCTGGAATGAAGTAGTCCAAAATTGGGGATGCTCAGCCCGGAAAACATCTTTGGTTTGTTTAATGAGCCAGAGTGGGGGGTGAGGAAAGGAGAACCCAAAAGGAAGCAGGCGGGAGAATCCCAGTTTTGCACAACTTTCACCAAGTTATTCCTTAAAACTCCCAGCCAGGGCAGAACATCAGCTCAGCATCTGTTGGGATGTTGGCAGCATTAACCTCTGCAGGATTGGATTCCTGGAGAATGTCCCAAATTTCTTGAATCCCCAATTGTTCCAAATGTCATCGATCACAGACAGGATTTTTCCAAGGGCTTTTCAAACTCTCTATGAAGCCTGCAGTTGTCTCCACTCCAATTAAGATCTCGTGAAACTTCTTTTCCTATTACAAATTTTTTCTATAAATAACAGAAATTACTGTACCCAGTGTTTGCCTCAACAGCTTGAACTGAAGGAAGATCAGGGACTTCAGCTGAGCTTATAAATTGCTGTTTGCCGGGATAAAAACCCAATTATGGAATGTTTTTGTTCCGTTCAGGAGCTTGAGAGTAGCAGGTCAATGGATGGAGCAGTTTAGTGTTTGCAGTGCTATTGTTCCCTCCATTTACAGTTCACATTATTGTTTTATAAGTATCGAAAATTCAAGCTACAACAGAAGTCGTGACAATTGTTGCGTCACTACAGAACTAAAAAAAAAAAAAGAGAGAATATTTCCTGGACTTTCTGAAATTCTTCCTGAATTTAAAAAAATAGATATTTACCACATACTTTAAAAAAAAAACAAAACAACCCACAAACTTGGTAAAACCGCTCAAGTTTTTCTGTCTTCTTTTCTTTCTCCCCCCCCCCCTTTTTTTTTTTTGTGTAACAGCTCTGCTGAGAGGAAATTCCTCCCTTATGTAATATATTTTGAAATCCTCTCCTCTCCCCACTCTTTTTGGCAGCTTTTGGATGGCTGGAAAAACTTTGTGTATGTTTGGAGTTGTCATTGCAACTAATGTCATGTGAGAGGCTGCTCTGTGATCCCGAAACATCCAGCCAGCTCCTTCCCCTATGGATCCAGATGCCTCCCAGGCTCCTCCAATGGATATTTTGGATCCATAGGGATTCATCCCTGGCCTGTTTCATGGTGATTTTCCTCAAGCCAAGAAATCCTGATTTTTGGCTCGGTTAAACTTCATCTCCCGAGCAATAAATGTTTCAATATCCAAGGATGTCGTGACTTGTTTGTGTGGGAAGAGATGCTGAATATTCCCTTTTTTTAGGGCATGGACAAGATGGAGTCTGGAGCAGGAGCTGCAGGTTTCATTGGGAAGGTTTTGCCTGGTTTTTTGCTGCCATTCCCAATTTCTTGTGGCATATGGAGTTGATTAATTAGCAATAGGCAGCCTTGTGTGGGGGGAGCCGTTCCTGTTGGAAAGCAGATCCTACAAACCCAGCTGTTTTCTTTAACAATAATGAGGGGAAAAAATTCCATTACTCCGTGGTTGGTTGCTTAACTCTGGATGTCTGCAGTGTGTAAGGGCTGTGTAAACTCTGAGGGGCTTTTCCAAGCATCCAAAGGAGCTGGTAAATGTAAAACCAGCAAGAATTGGGCAGCAGTTTTGTCCTTGTGCACAAGAAAAAGTGTTTCCTTATTGATGTCACCCATCACAACATCTGTGAGGGACAGTTGATGCCAATTACTGAATTTTGAGGAACCAAATTAAATTAATTACTAAAGCAAATCTTTCTTGCTCCTCCCCAAGGTCCTGTGGTCTGATTCTTCGGTGACGTTGGTAACCAAATCTTCTGCTGAAGTGACTGAATTTATTTCAAAGGTAAAGACAGTAAGAAAAACACTTGGAAAATCAAAAATATGTTTTGTCCCTCTCTCTAATTTCGTTCAGTGATACTTTTCAAAATGTGCCAAGATAATTCAGATTGAATTTCATAAAATATTTGATTTATAGCTGGCAGTGGCTTGAATATCATAGAAATAAAATAACAAGACTTCTTTTCACTTTTAATTTGTCATATCCTCCCCCTTTAGCTGTCTCAGCTGTATCCAGAAGAAAACTTGGAGAAATTCATTCCCTGCTTAGCTGGTCCAGAATCATTTTACCTGGAACGGAACCACATGGACCTGGAATCAGACCTGAGGTATGCTGGGATTTTGTGGGTGTTTTTTTTTTTGACACTTGGCTTCTTTCAGCAAGAAAAAGAAAAAAACAGGAAATAGAAATATTACCTTCATATTCTAAATTACTTCAAAGAAATTAGAGCCTAATCCTAAGCATTTTTCCTTGATGTTCCATTAATTCCAGTGCATAACAATTTTTCAGGAATTCTTTCTTCAGAAATACAGATGGTAATAATATTCTGTATTAAGCTGCCTGGAGAATTGATATTTCCTTGTTCCTTACGAAGAACAAATAGAGGATCACTGGCTTTGCAAAAGCTTGTTTTGGACTCAAAAATAACCAGAATTGCTTAAAACAACTGCTCAAAACTTGGGAAAAAATAGAAGTCTGAATATTCACCCATCTATATTAAGGAATGGGTTGTGGGGATTTTTTTTCCCCTCTTTCACAGAGTTTTTATTTTCTCAGTTGTTTTAGGTTGTCGTGGTGTTTATTTAGCTTTAATTTTAAAAAGTTAGTTATGTATTTAGATATTATTAAATGATTACATTTTTGGAAGCCTTTAACAGCTGAAAAATTCTTGAGGCCTTAGCTTGTACCTCCTCAAATTATCACAAATCATCTGGCCATTATCTAATATAAACCAGTATAAATATCATAATCAGTTTAAATAACCAGTTAAAATATCATAACCAGTTTAAATATCATAATCTGTGGCAGATCACATCAGATTTCTCTTTCTAAATATGATTTTCCTAGGAAAATTGGAGTGATTTCAATTCTTTTCAGCTGCTACTGTCTTTATCTATGCAAAATGAGATTATTGTAATGTTAATATTATTCTGATCCTAACATGATATTATAATAAAATTAAATGACACTTTAAAATATTAATTAACTTTATTAGAGCTTCTCCTTTACACATTTTTTCCCTAAGCCACAGTGGATGTTGGTTTTCCATAGGCAGCAGCCAGCAGGTACATGCCTGGATTATTTTCCGTGGCAAGCAGCATTCCCATTCCCTCGCTGCGCTCCGAGGAGAATTTGGGAGGCTGCAGGGAACGTGTGTGGGAACAGCAGCCTCTCCAAATCTGGGTTAATGGGGCAGCAACTGCACTGCCAGAGCTCAGCTGCAGCTCTGGAGCAGGGGAGAAGCTGTGAAATTCAGCAGTGAACTGGGAGGTTTCCAGCTGGGGAGCACCTCTGGGGGTGCGGAGGTGCAAAGCTTTGGGAGATTGGAATTTTTTTGTGGAATCCCAGAGTGGTGTGGGTTGAAGGAGCCTCAGAGCTCATCCCATTCCATCCCTGCCATGGCAGGGACATCTTCCACCATCCCAGGCTGCTCCAAGCCCCATCCAAGCTGGCCTTGGGGCGCTGCCAGGGATCCAGGGGCAGCCCCAGCTGCTCTGGGCACCCTGTGCCAGGGCCTGCCCACCCTCCCAGGGAAGCATTTCTCCCCAATATCCTGTCTAAATCCCCCCTCTTCCAGGTCAAAGCTGTCCCTCCTTGTCCTGTCCCTCCATCCCTTGTCCCCAGTCCCTCTCCAGCCTCCCACAGGCCCCTCGAGGCACTGGAGTGCTGCTGTCAGGGCTCTTCTCCCTTAAAAGAGGCACAGGGAAAACGTGACAGAAGTTTTTCCCTAAACTGCCAGACTCTGCATCTGCTGTTTATCTCCAAGAGGAGGAAATTCAATAACAGACCCATCTCCATTTTCTATTCTTCAGGTTCCTGCATTTGAAAGGCAATTTTCAAGTTTACATTTTGAACATTATTTGCCTTACGAGTGTTCAGGGATCCTAAATGAAGCATCTTTGCTGAGACACTCACCAGAGTGCAAACAACCCAGGGGTAACAGGGTTTGGTATTAAGAATAAGAATATCCATAAATTTCCAGAATTCAGAATTGTGTGCTGCGTTTCAGCTTTTAAATTTCCAATCTGATTTCCAACTGTGCTGTCCAGAGTGCAATCCTGATGGATTTGGGAGGCTCTAACAGAGCAGGGGCTTTGTTTGCTGCAGGTACCTGGCCCCGTTCCCTTCCCATGTGGTGAAAAACGACCACGTCAGGAAGTTCTTCAGCACTTCATCTCCCTCACAGCAACTTCAGAGCTCAAGTGAGTTGAAGTAAAGTTTAAAAAATACTTTTTTTGTACTGCATTTCATAAATCCAATTTGTGACCCTGTTCCTTGTTTCCAGATCCTGGCAACCCCTCTCTGTATAAAGTAGGAACTACGCTGGGAACATCTGGAAGGTGAAATATTTATCTTGTTTACAACTCATTCTCTTAAGAGGCAATTTTCAGGTCCTCCAGCAAAACCCAGACCCCCTTCAAGGAGCCAGTATTGTGGCTTCTTTTGCCATTTCCATATGGAAAGATTAAAAATTTCCATAGGATTATATTTGGGCATCTTTACATTTTTACCCTAATAATCCAAAGGCTGTTCTGCCGAAAGCTTTTCCGAATTGCAGGGAGGCAGCAGAATACTTAATATCTGTGATTATTGAAGGAAATTATTGAAGGAAAATTCTGTTTAAGGTGAAGTTCAGCTTCACCCTCTGCCAGAACTGCCCTGTTTTACTGAGCTGTGGAACAGGCCAGGTACAAATCCATACCTTGGCTCCAGCGGGGCGGTTTTTCCCAGAATCCCGATTTCTGTGGCCGCAGCAGCTGAACTCTGGGTGACACAGCTTCTCCAAAGTGCTAAACCCACCCCTGTTCTGTTTTCCAGACCTATATGTGGGGTGGCTGGAATTCAGTCTTCCCAGAACCACGTCCAACACTCGGCTGCTGCTCCCGTGTCTCTGCCCCACTGCTCCCACTCCGGAGGCGCCGGCTCCTCGCTGGGCTATCGCTCCCAGATGGAAACCTCCTCCCCTGCCATGCTGATGTCTTCCAGCCCTCAGACCCCTCAGACACAGGAGCAGAACGGGATCCTGGACTGGCTCAGGAAGCTGCGCTTGCACAAGTATTACCCTGTCTTCAAACAGCTCACCATGGAAAAGGTAGGGCAGGAAATGGGGGGGGGGAAGCAGGCAGCTTTTCAATTATCCCCGTGTTCTCCAGGCTGGGAACATCTGCACTGAGGATCACACAAGTTTCTGGCACGTGCTGGGGAGGTTTTCACTTTCTGAAAGCAATAATGAACTGATGAAAACCTTCTTGCTGGTTTTGCTCTGTGTTGTGTCCGGGGCTGTCCAGCAGCTGCTGCTTCTCCCAGGCTTCCTCATGGAATGCTTGGAGATGGAGTTTGGATGCTGCTTTAGGAGCTCTGCTTGGCTCCCTGGACATCCCTTTGTATGCAGGAGATACCTAAATATGTTGATTTCTCTTGATTTCTCCTTCTTGGTTGATTTTTCTCCAAAAATAGTTGGTTATCCTCGTTTTAAGAAGTAGATTTTCAGAGACTCGTGGCATGAGTATGAGCATGAGTGAGAAATTTCCTGCAGAAATTCCTGTGGAAAAATCACTTCTTATGTCTTTGCACTGCAAGAGTCCCAAATAACACCTGTGTGTACTGGGTTTTATCTAAACAAGGTTTTAGAGCATTTTCCCAGCTCCAGTGGGAGATTCCTTGTTCTCTCTCTTTTGGCCTGGAACGCCCTCCAGTGGAGGGAGCGCTTGGGCTGAGCTTTGTGCTGGTTATGGAATATTTTATGGATTTAATTTCAGTCTCTTACCAGAGTCTTCTGATTTCATTTTCTTCATTATAAGAAGGGAAATATACTGGCTTTAATAAAGTAGTAAAACTCTATATTCTATATTCCAGTATATTTTTTAAAGCAAATATTATTATGCATACTTCACTGGCTTCCTTTTTAATTACATTATAATATAAATGTCTGTATCTATCTCTGTGTTTTATTATTAAATTTACTATTTAATATTTACTGCACTTCACTTCTGTGGTAAATGACACACTGGGAAAACTGGAGTGCTATTCTAAGATTCTTAAATTCACTGATAGCACCAAGTTCTATTTTAATTTAATTCTATTTTAATATGTACATGAGTTATTTCATCTTTATTGTGACTGGTTAATACAGGCACACTCCTAATTAATTTAAATCTGCAGGTGTTCTTTCTTTCAGGCCAGTCCTCCACACTTTCCTTTTGCACTATAATTGAAAACTGGAGTAGAGAGTTTCTTTGAATTTAAAAATGGTTTTAGAGTTGGCTTTTGTAATTGCTCGCTGAAAATGGGAATGGGAATAAGAATATTCCAGGTTATAAAACTAATCATATTTTTTCTTTCCAAGTTTCTGAGTCTTACTGAGGAAGATCTGAATAAGTTTGAGTCTCTCACTATGGGAGCAAAGAAGAAGCTCAAGACCCAACTAGAGCTGGAGAAGTAAGTGAGGGTTGGAGGAAATTTTTTTAAGGTCAAAAAATGCAAATTTTACAGTGGTTTTTGCTTCCCAGACCACAAACCTACCACGATTCCCACCTGGGGCTATGGAATGATTATTATCTCCATTACTAAGCAGTATTTAGTACTTCCTGGTTTACTGCTGCCTGTTCAGGGTTGTGATAAGGATACCAAATTTTTTAATCTACAAAATACATGGAGTTTAAGTTTTTTTTAAGTTTGTGTCACAGTTATTGCAAAGATTTTGGGCTTCCATCCACTTGACATTGATGGGAGCTGTTGGGTTTGCAGGCCCAGGGGATGCACTCCCCAAGTCAGGCCTTTTTTTCCTAGGAAGTGACAATTTTTTGGCTCCAATCCATGTGGTTGGAGCACAGCTCCTTCAGGAGCTGCCTCAGTGTCCCACGGTGACCCCAGGCAGCTGTGACAGCCCTTTGGGGACACCGATGCAACAGATTGTCCTGGTTTTTGCATCTCCACTTACAGGGAGGCATTTATTCTGCAGCTACTGCTGTTCCCTAAAAAGCAATTAGAAATCCAAATCCGTGCCCATTTGTCAGAGCTCCTTGGCAGCGTTTTTCAGCAATCTTAGTTTTTCCAGAGTTTGTTTGGAAAAGGAGAACTTGGGACTGTGGTTGTTTTCTCTTTGGGTTTGGTGTGCAGGGCTGGGCTTGGGATGTGCTGACATAATACGTGATAGAATTTTGGAGTTTAGTCAGGCTTTGGTGATGTTTTACCCTGGACAAATAAAAGCATAGTGTTGTAATGAGATGGCAAATAGTCCAGCCCCAGCTGCTGGCAGTTATGGTCAGCACTGATGTGATTTCCAAGTGTTTCCATTTGAAATGAGCACAGCATCGGTGGATTGTTCACTGGGCTTTGTCCATGCAGAAACGGATTTATTTGTGGTTGTGTTTTAGCCAGTTTCTGTCTCTTCATGCTTCTCTCCATCATGCTGTAGGGAGAAATCAGAGAAACGGTGCCTAAACCCCTCCACACCTTCCTCAGTGACCAGCAGTGGGGTGGCCAGGGTTCCCCCCACTTCCCACGTGGGGCCTATCCAGAGCATCCGGGGCAACCACGCCGCAGGTGAGGGGAGCAGGGACACTGCTGTGCTCGGCCGTGCCTGCACAAGGGTCAGCTCATTCCTGTGCTGCTTCTTCCCCAAGCTTTATTTTCCAAAAGCCTTAACAGGGAGCAAGCAAAAAGTCTGTTTTCGGTGATTGCTGGGGGCAGTAAAAAGTGATTTTTCGCATGGCTCTGGTGGGGATGGGCAGCTGCTCTGGTTAGACTGTCCCACCTCTGATGTGTCCCTGTAAATGCTGAGCGGGGCTGTGTTCTCCTGAGGTGCTGGCAGTGCCACCTCCGTGTCCCCTGTCCCTGCAGAGCTGCGAGTGGACGTGGACCAGCCGGCCCACCCCCTGCCCCGGGAGGGCAGCTCCTCCGAGTACTCCAGCTCCAGCTCCAGCCCCATGGGGATCCAGGCGCGGGAGGAGAGCTCAGACAGCGCCGAGGAGAACGAGAGACGTAAGCAGAGCCCCCCAGCTGTGCCCCCTGCCCTGCCCAGGGCTGTCCTCACAGCTCCTCTCTCCCCAGGCCTGGAGCTCCACCTGGACGCCTCGGACAAGGAGAAGCCGGTGATGCTGCTGAACCATTTCCCCTCGAGCTCTGCCAGGCCCACGGCCCAGGTGCTGCCCGTGCAGAACGACGCCGGCCCGGGCCCCGCCGGCCACCACGCGCTGCCCATGCAGATGCTGTCCCCAACGCCCTCACACATCACCCCCATCCGCATGCTCGGCTCCGTGCACAAACCAGAGCGCGGCTCTGCGGACATGAAGCTGCTCTCGTCCTCCGTGCACTCCCTCTTGTCTTTGGAGGAAAGGAATAAAGCGTCTCCCGGCTCGAGGGGCAGCATAAAGATGGAAAAGGGCTTTGGGAACGCCGTGGTGGATGTCATGTCCGCGCCCTCGCCGCACCAGCCCTTGCAGGTGCTGTCGGGGGGCGCCGAGAGCAGCTCCCCCACGTCCACCATGAACTTTGGGCCTCGGACCAAAGTCGTCCACGCTTCCACTCTGGACAGAGTGATCAAACCGGCCCAGCAGCCAGGACTCATAGTGGAGACGAGCACTGCTGCCACGGTGACGTCCAGCACAGTCTTCCACGTGGCTCGTCCGCCCATCAAACTCCTGGTGTCGTCGTCTCTTCCCACCGACTCCGCCATGGCCGGACAGACTTCCTGCTCCAGTAATATGCAAATAACGGTGTCCCCTGCAATAATCAACCCCCGGACCGCTCTGTACACAGCCAACACCAAAGTTGCCTTTTCTGCCATGAGCAGCGTGCCCGTGGCGCCCATGCAGGGCAGCTTCTGCGCCAACAGCAACGCGGCCTCCTCCAGCAGCCACCCGTCCCCGTCCTTCACCACCATGGCCAACCTGCCCAGCTGCCCCGCGCCCAGCTCCAGCCCCACGCTCTCCTCCGGCGCCGACAGCAACTTCTAATCCCGCGGCGGCGGCGGCGGCAGCGGCAGCGGCTCAGCCGGGAGCGTCCCCGTCCCCAACCAGAACCACCACCACCACCACCACCAGCAGCCGCCGCCGCAGCCGCCCGGCTGCATGGTGTGCAGCTCCTGCGGCTGCAGCGGCAACTGCGGCTCCAGCGGCATGACCGTCAGCTACGCCAACTATTTCCAGCACCCCTTTTCAGGACCTTCCATGTTTACTTTCCCTTTCCTGCCCTTCAACCCCCTGTGTAGCAACGGCTACATCAACACGCAGCAGTACAACAGCAGCACCACATTCCCCGTGGTGCACACGGCCTACAACAGCGGCCTGGCCCCCGACTCCGTCATGGCCGGGCAGTCCACCTTCGCCGTGCCCCCCATGCAGAACTTTATGGCGGGCACGGCCGGGGTGTACCAGGCGCAGGGAATGATGGGCAACGGCAACGGGTCAAGTCACAAAAAAAACGGGAACCTCTCCTGTTACAACTGCGGGGCCAGCGGGCACAGGGCTCAGGACTGCAAACAGCCACCCATGGATTTCAATCGGCAAGGTAAAGGCTGGCGGGGACACGCACAGGGTGGCCTTGAGCCCTGCCCCTGGGGTCTGATGGCATCTTGGGATCTCTGGCTTGTGAAAATATTTTGTTATTGAAAGTTGATGGTGTGAGCTATTGGCACATTTTAGGCGGCCCCATCAGGAGGACCCAGGGGAGGCCTCAGGGGTGCTCTGTGGGGTTCGCGCTGTTTGGAGGGAGGGAGGAAACATCAAGGAAGGGAGGGAGCTGCTCTGGACAGGTTGCAGCAGAATTGCTGTTGCTGCTTCTCTGCACTGTCAGCCAGGTCAGCTTCGGTCATTATTGCAAGTTCCCCCGCAAATTTGGATACTGGAGTCTCTATTCCTCTTCCCTTCCTGCCCAACACAATAACTTCAATGAAGAATTGCTGTTCAAACCCTCCTGCAGGTCCTGTTTGCTGCTGTAATTATTTTATAGGATATGTTGCTTACACACTTACAGCACAGGCTTCTCCAGGAGAGAGCTGAATCCTTAATTCCAGGTGGGAAGCAGCTAAAAGAGAAATGCTGCTTTACCAAGAGTACTTTTTAGTCACATGTTTCTTTCCTCTTTTTATTACCTTGTGTTGAGATAATGTGAGAGTGGTGGGGGTTAAAAAATGAAATACAAACTCCTGAGTGAAGAGCACTGAGGTTCCATTTGACATCGTGCCTTGTCTGTAGCCTTTACCTGGATTCATTTTTTGTGTGGTCTCAACAGTTTGAACACCATAAATTAATAAGTGTCAGGTGTTGGACAGCAGTTTACAGCAGGAAAAAAGGTAAATACCGAGTGGAATTCCTGTGGCAAATGTTTTGGTAGTGGCCAGGGGGAAGCAGAGCTGCTGCCTCGTCAGTCCTGAGTGGCAGAACTTCAGATATGCAGCAGACTCTGATCAGTCTTTTTAAGTTGGATTTAATTTCATTAATTAAATTCCCATTTAAAGTCTGCCATATTTTTCACAAAGGCATGGACTGACAGGACAAGAGGGAATGTCTTTAAGCTGAAGGAGGGCAGGGTTAGATGGGGTATTGGGAGGAAGCTCTTGCCCGGGAGGGTGGGCAGGCCCTGGCACAGGGTGCCCGGAGAAGCTGTGGCTGCCTCTGGATCCCTGGAAGTGCCCAAGGCCAGGTTGGACGGGGCTTGGAGGAACCTGGGCTGGTGGAAGGTGTTGGGGGTGGAACTGGATGATCTTTAAGGTCCTTTCCCACCCAAACCATTGTGAGATTCTGTGATTCCATGAAACAAAGTCGTGCCGGCCCTGAAATTCCACGCCAGCCCCAGCGGTGCGTTGCAGGTGTAAGAAGCAGCAGGTGGGTTTGGGAAGCTTGGGAGGTGGCTGACGTGTAACCCCTGTGTCCCTGTCCCTGTCCCAGGTACGTTCAGGCTGAAGTACGCCCCTCCCTCCGAAAGTCTGGACTCCACAGACTGAGGTTTCCCCACCTGGCACCACGATGCTGTAAAGCCATGGAGAGCGACGGAGATCGAACCACAAAACTGAGACGTCCAGTTGCTGTTAAGCTTAATGTATTTTTTAATCCAAAGGTGCTTTACTTTATTAGACTAGGTAGAAAATCTAGCTTAGGGGGTGCAGCCAACCCAGTTTTGATTGCCAAATCCAAGCCTTGTTGTTGGGACTCCTGACTCCGTGTCCTCGGACCGATGGATGGATGGGATGGATGGTGGAGCTGGCCAGCTGCAGTTCCTGCTGGAGGTACAACACCCCCTGTGCTTTTTTGGCTGGAGAACGTTGCCACAATTGGACTTTTCCAAGGTGAAAGGCCTGACTCCAGGGCAGCTCTGTTCTGAGGTGGAAGGTAGGAGTGGCCGGAAGGACTTTGGCACCCCTGGGCTAGGTAAAATGTCTACTTTTTTTCAAAAGTGATCAGGCACTAATCTCTGGGATTTTTAAGGATTGCACTACAGAAGAATGTAAAACTCTTCAAGCTTTCTGCACTTTCAGCAGACAGTGTCACTCTGAGACCAGTGCAAGAGGCAAAGAAGTTCCAACCTTTACAAATTGGCACCAGCAGGCTTACGGGACTTAATTCCACAATAAAAATCCTAAAAAGTCTCTCTTTTCCCTTCCAAAAGAACACACACGGCAGTTTCGGTTCCTTCTGGAAACAAACTCGTGCTTCATTGTCTCACCTATTACTAGCTAGTGCTGGCTTCCCAGCACTGGAATAAACTTAGTTTCCAAGGGTCCAAGTCCCAGAGACTCCAGAGTCATAAAGGCTTCAAGGATATTTTCCTGTAATACACAAAACCTTTACGTCCTGTTACTGTATATAGGTCTCTTTCACAGAAACCTTATTATTCTGCTTTTGTAAATGAATTTTAAACCATCCTTTAAAAAAAAAAAAAAATCAAACTAAGAACTCTGGCAGCAGAGTTGATAAGCTTTTGCTTTACTTTATATAAAATACCCTTTGGCTCCTACCCCAGGATTCAGGAGTGGTGGGAGTCAAACATGTAAAAGGTAGTAAAAACTTCATTATTATCAAGACTTGGAAGGATTTCTTGTCGGCCTCCTTCGTTGCAGTAGGTTGTAGATGAGTAGCTTTGGTGTTAACTACTTAGTCCATCATTTGTGGGTGACAAATCTAAATTAGGACTCGAGAGGAAGCCAGGCCCATCTCGAACTGCTAATTTGAAACACTTCGGTCCTGTCTGGTTGAAAGAAGATCCTAATCCTCATGGCTCCCCCCCTCCCCTCCCCCCCGGGAATTTGACGGCATTAAATGGGTGAGGCCTCCTCTGTAAAAGTGTCTGACAGAGAGATATTTGCATCCTGTAATTTGGGAGACACCTTTAAAGTCTGAAGCCTTGTTTACACTTGGAGGTAATCCTTGCACCAGGATGAATCCGAAGGATTTGTAGTGGAGCAGTGACTTGGGAAGTCCTCTGGGAGCAGGAGGGTTTGGAGCTGTGCAGAGCTGCCCCAGGAGATGGGAGGGGGGAGCTCAGCCCTTCCTGGGCCGTGCTCATAGGAAAGGAACATTTTGGGCCATCCCTGTCTCTCCAAGGGCAGTCTCAGCCTCTTGGGATCAGGAGCCTCGGGAATGTGGGTGGGCAGAACCAAACTCGGCCCAGGGAGGGATCCAAAACCTGAATTTGCAGAACGGTTGGTTAAAACAAACGAACAAACAAACAAACAAAGATACTTTTTATTGCTATGCAATAAGAACCCCCAATTTGTGTATCCCCAGCCCAGCTCCTGCTCCCTGTTGGCTCTGCCTGCGTTTGAGGATGTTCCCTGTGTTCCCATGAACAACTTTCAGACCTACAACACTAAAGGGATGAAAACTGACAATGCAATTTACTTTGCCTTAATGAGCTTGAGACAATGGTAGGAACAGTCTGTCCCACTGCATCATGCCCAAGAAAAACGTGCAGTTCCATGTTTACTATTTGCAGCTTTGAGGGTCTCTCCAGTGGCCTGGAACATGTGCTGAAAGCCAAACTTAGTGTTATTACTATTATTGTTGTTATTATTTTTTTCACTTTTTTTAAACGGTATTTTAAAATTGTATTTAAAGAAACTGTATTTCAACACACGTGAGTGTTCAAAACCCTCTCGAAACAGCAAAAAAACAGCAGCAGCAAAAAAAAAAAAAAAAAGAAAAAGAAAAAAAAATAGTAATTTCTGTACCAGTTGTGTTTTGTTTTACTGCCCAAGGCTGGGCACAGTTGTGTCTGATCTTCATCACAGAAAAAAGAATCACATCAAAAGGACTGTAACACTGAACTTCTGTCCAGCAAATTGTTTCATTCCTTTCTCCAGAGCTTTCTTTAGGATTCTCTCCTGTGTGTAGAGTTAAGGCTGATGTTTCCAGCAAACTGTTTCATTCCTTTCTTTGGGATTGTTTCCTTTGTGTCAAGTTAAGGCTGATGTTTCTTCAAGTGGCTCATGGCTGCATTTGGGTGACGCTTTGGAACCGTTGGGTCTGGGTTTGGAGTAAGATCCAATCCAGAAGGACCTGGAGGCAACACGAGTGTCCGAGAGGAAAATCTGGTGAGCCAGCAGCAACCTCAGAGCCTTCCCCAAATCCCAGTGAGTTGGGGCTTCAGACCTGCCAGTGAACACCCTCCACTCTACCCAGAACAACCAAAGTTGGTAAGTCCGAACAGAGCACCTTAATTCCATAAAATGACCCTTAATCTGTTCTTAAAAGGCACAAATCCCATCTTTTTACCCCTAAAAAGCAAGGCAGCTTAGGTTGGAGTAGTAGAGTTCCAGCTGCCCTGCCTGAAGGAACCAGTTCTTAAACCCTATTTTTGTACATTGAAAGATGGGGATTTCAAAAGAATGTTAGTTAGCCCTATCTTTGTCCTGCAAGTATAAAAAGAATTAGTTCTCCAGATGGATTTCACTGTGGAATGGGAATGATTTTTCAGTGTAAGAGGGAAGGGAATCCCCAGTCATCTCCCTGCAGGGGCACGGAGAATCAGCGAGGAGCCTTTCCCAGGGGAGGGAGCAGCGGGTGGTGCAGTTCCAGCTGCGTTTTCCATTTGATGATGGAAAGACACGAGATAGGATGGAATTTCCAGCAAACTCCTCCTCACCCTGCAAATTAAGCATTAATAGATATTCTGGGCTCGACCCCAACGGGGAGAGCAGAGAGGGAGGAGAGGGAACTGAGATACTGATCAGAGGGTTCCACCCGACTTTTATTGAAAACCACATTTGAACCGTTATTGAAGTTTATCAAAACTGGTTTTTATTCAAACCAGCTCTGTCACGCTCAGCTTTTTGTGAAACCTTTTCATACCACGGTCATTAAATCTTGGCAAATTAAGCACCAGACTTCCCAGAGTAACAGTCCAGCACCAGGCCTTGGCCATCCCCCCAAATGCCATTTCCTCGCCGGGCAGATGCCCCGGGATGAGCCAGGCTGGGGCCCCAGGCAGAGCAAAGCTCCTCCCAAAGTCCAGCGGGGCAGCGGAGCTGTGCCAGAGGGACCCTGGGAGCGCTGGATTCGGGCCAGTCTGGAACACCTGTAAATGGGATGAATATGGGCAAATCTGGACAAAAATCCACGTAATGGAGCGTTTGTGAGAGTAGGAATCACTTTGGCTGGTTGAGGCCCCACAGCTCTTGTAATAAACCCTTGGAATTACCCATTTGTTCCCTGAAATTTTCCTATGTACACAAGAACTGTGTTGGTACTGAAGCAGAAAGCAAATCCTGTGTGTTTTCAAGTGCAGATTAACAGCTTCTCTTGGACATAACTTTCCATTAGGAATGAAGGAAATTCCTGCTCCATTTGAGCCATTTCTTTTACTTCGATCACTTCTAGTATTACAAATTCTGCATGTAACTTTATAAATATTTTAAATAGTTTTGTAAATATTTAATATTCAGCTAATTTGATTTTGAATTGTAAATGTCAAGTATTCTGGTATTGGGATTTTTATGTTTTATTATACTTTGTTAAAAGTTAAATTGTACATTTTTAGAATGTTTTTATCTGAGTAAATTTAATGTATGGAAAATAAAGAGTTAAACAGAATCCCTTGGTATTGGCTTTCATTTTAAAGGGATTCAGCTGTGTGGGGGCTTCTCCAGCTTGGCAGGAGCAGGGAATTATTTTTAATTCCTTTAATTATTTTGCCGTGAAAGTGCCTAGGAATAACCACACGAGCCGGAATTAAGTTGGGATGTAATCCATCCATATCAGCACTGTATTAATTTTAAAAAAGCAACATTTGTACAGGAATATCAGTCGATCACATCGTAATTACAAGTACAGTTGTCAGTTATGAGTTAAACGAGTTCTTACACGAACAGAACTAAACGGAGAACAAGCTGCATCGAAAAGTTCACGTCGGAGTAAAAACACAACAGGACAATAAAAAACGGGCAGGAGGGAGATGCATGCAAAGAGCGGAGGAGGTACGAGGTGGAGGAGGTACAACGCGCGCAGTGCCGGGCGCTGTAGTATTGCTTCTGTCCCCGTCAGAGCCGGGCTGCCGGTGACACCGGTGACACGCGGAGCCCGCGGGGATCCCGCCGCGCCTCGCTGGACAGCACTAGAGAAACACAGGTTTGTCCCACGGGAGAGCTCCCCTCCGCACAGCCTGCTCCCTGCCCGCCCCACGGGAGCCTCCAGCCGCGCCACCCATCGTTTGTTCGTCAACTCCGGGCAGCGACTCGCCGCCCTGAGCTGCTCCTCCCGGTTCCCAGGCACGGGAACGGCCGACCTCCGGGCTAGGGGCATGATCCTATGGATCACTGGAAGCCAGCTCAGATGAACACACAGGGATTGGGAATTCTTAACAGACTGGATTTATTTCAGTGTTACCTGTTCGGGTGTGCATTTTACAGTTAGACACTTCCTAAAACTACGATAAAGCTGTGGTGTTTGGTACGAGTATTCCAGAAACCGGCACCGCCCCTGAGCGTGCGGTGCCCAAAAACCGGAGACACGAAGAGTTGTCCTTCCCCAGCTCACCCCAAGCACTTGCCTTAATTCCCTGCAGCATTGATACGAGTCTGATGGAGCTGCAGAAGAAAAAGCTCCCCTTTGGAACATTAAAATGTATTTGCTCTCATGAGAAACCTTCCTGTTTAAAATCAAAAAATTTAAGGAATTGTAGGGAGATTTTTCCAGCAAACTCAAAGGAAACGCTTCAATTCCTCCCTGGTGCCTGTTTGCTCGTTAAAAGTAAATCAAGTGTCCCTTTCTCTGCAAGTGTCACATGCCCAATTGGGCTCCTTTCGTCAGGTCCAGACCTGTAGATGTGCCTGTGTGGAATATTGCTAGGGCAGGTTTCGAAGCTGGAGGCGCTCGTCTGTACTGTTTAATAGTCACAAACAAGGCAAGGTGAGATGAGACACCTGCTAAAGCAAGACTATGCTAAGGACTGAGAGCGGAGGTGACATCCGGTTCTTTCCCTGGGGGGTGTGTGGGGAAGAGTGGGGGTGATGGCCAAGGGTCAACCCAAATCCTAGGCTGGGGCCGTGTCCTAGGCGGAAGCTGGCGCTCCGAAGGTCTCCTGGGAGGCGTAGACCATGTAGAGGAACCCATCCTCGTCCTTCTCGCTCTCGTACACCTCGGAGATGGGCGTGGACACGCTCACCATGCTGTGCCCGTTCACCAGCAGGAAGAAGGCCTGGTTGGAGTTCAGCTGCAGGCGTCGCCTGGGGAGGGGTGAGGGGAAAGGGGGACAAAGGACAGATGGCAACGGACAGTCCTCAACACCGACAGCAGCGAGGTCGTGGCGGAGAATCAGGGCATGGTGGAAGGATTTAAATAAAGCTCATCTCGTTCCAGCTTCTGTCATGGGCACCTTTCCCTGCATGTCCCCACCCAGCCCTGTCCCTCAGCACTGGACTGAATTCCTCCGCTAAATCCAGGCAGGTGCATCTACCAGCAGAGCCCTCACTCAAGGGAAAAGCGCTCCAGAAGGGCATTAAACTGGAGAGACTGGGAAGAAGCACCCCCGGCATAACCAGAGACCTTTGGCTTGCAGCTCACTGGAATGAAAACCCAGAGATCCTTGGGAAGATTGGGAAAGACGGGCAGAGCTCCTTTGCAAAACCTGTGCAACTTTTAAACTCACTTTGTCACCAGTTCTGTGACGGCCTGGGTTTAACCTTGGAGCATCTTGCTCCCTCTCCTCTCCCCTCTCTCCCCCCCTCCCAGGAGAAGCATGGTGGGAAGGGCAGGGAGCCACAGGCTGCACGAACTGCCTGGCACAGGAAGCAGCTGATTTCTGGATTTCCTTGATCATCCCTGCTCAGGGGAAATGGGTGTTTCTGCTAAACTGCCTCCTGCAGAGCAGGTCTGCAGAGAGCAGCTCTCTTCCCACTGCATACAGCAAGTGAGCAACAGCAACTCGGAGTGTGGAGCTGCCACCAAAGCAAGGAAAGAATGGATCAGAAGAGCTTCTTGCTGCTTCCACTCACTGCTGAGGGGCAGCAGCAGCTGGAAACAAGGATTTATTTAGCTCCCAACCACAGCCTTGGACAGGGGCCCTTCCAAAGCCAGACTAATCACTCCAGAGACAGCAGGCTGAGGGAAGGCAGCAGCTCTCCAAGGTCTGGGAAGGATGGGCTTTGCTGTGCATTACTGGAGCTGGCTGAGGCCCAAGTTATTTATTAACAGTAAAGCCAGAGAAAAAAGGTGGGAAAATCCTTCAGCCTGCAGTTGACCTCTTTGCCCAGGGCCTTTCACTTTCCTGAGAAACTCTGGAAGACTTGGGCAACCTGGTTCCTATCTCCAAAGCCCTATCTGCCTTTCTTCCTCCTGCAGGAGCTGGGATTTGATTGTGGCAGTTTTTGTCTGGACACCCTGGACAACTCCCACAGCCCGTGGCCTCCATGAACCAGCTCCTGGTGCAACGTGACCATCACAAAACAAGCTCTGCTTTGCTGCTCACTTCCCAGTTACCGCTGGAGAACCCTTGCTAATCAAACACTGCTGCTGAGCCAGCAGAGATGCACTTCTAGCAGAATCTCTGACCACACAACTTCCACTCGAGGCTGTTTCCCTCTGCCTTTCCTGTAAGCTGAGCAAGCAGCCAGGGCAGAAACACTCTGGCCTGAGTTGGTGTTTCCCAGGCCTCAGCGGTGTCACCGAGGGAAACTTCAATTCCCAAAGGATGCCAACAGCATCCCCAAGCAGCAGCCCTGAGCTCTGGCTCTGAGCCCAAACTCCTCTTCCCAGTGGGTGGGAAGAGGCAGCCACTCCCGAGGGGGACTCTGGCAGAAGAGAGGAGGCATCCCAAAATAGCCAAGCAGGAAGTGCTGGAGCCCTGGGCAGAAAGACCCATGGCAGACAGGGATTCACAGCCCCAGACTCCCTCCTACAGCTCTGGGAATGGTACTTCTCTTGGAAGCAGACTACCAGCCCAGCTCTCTTCAGAGTGGGGTTTTTCCAGCAAAGCAAAAGGAAAAGCACCTTCTCCTGGAGTTCTCCTAGTGCTCATCAGATGAATTTTCAATTTAGACCTCCCAAGTGCACTGGGGGGTGGGGAATTAACAGAGCACCAGGTTAATCAGTTCACACTGGAATGCCAGCAATACTACCTGATAATTTTGATTAGCTCGCTCATGTTGACATGGTCTGGCACCAGGAATTTGGTCTTATCCAAAACTGGAAGCTGCTTCTCTCCCTTGTACCTTTCAATGATCACCTGAGAAGAAACACAAAAAGCAGATGTGAAAGGCAGGAACAGTGTCTGGTGCCCTCATCTCCCCCCTCCCAGCTCCATTTCCCTTCATCTGTGAAAGCAGCATCTCCAACCTGAAAAGCAACAATTCATGGTTGGGCTCAGTTATCTTAAAGGTCTTTTCCAACCCAAACAATTCTGTGTTTCCATGAGAATTAATTACCTTCACGTGCTCCTCTGTTCTGTTTGCAAGAGCACAGAGGGGTAACACACAGGGATTTTACAGCACACATTCACAGCTTCGGTGCAATTTTAAAAGAGTTCCTTTGCTGCCATCATTTAACCCAGCACTGAATTTCCCAGCAACAAGGAAATACAAGGAAAGATCAAGCCCACTTCCCTCTAACACACTGCAGTGGCTGACCAGGGGTTTGTGCTGCTATAGAAGCACAAGACCTGAAGATCAAAGATCAAAACTGCCAGATCAAGCAGTTTTCACTGGAATTCCCCCAGTTTCAGGTCATCTCTTTAAGAACTACCACTCCAGATGACTCTGCTGTTCCATTCACCTCCCATGGCTCCTCTAATACATGAGAAAAAGCTCCTTAGGAAGGGTATAAACCCTCCCATTTCCAAAATAAGGAGAAAATTTCCTCAAGCATGCTCAGGAACCAGTGACTCTGCCAGGATTGCTGTGTAATAACCACTTAATTCACAGAGAAACTGCAGATTTCCCAATTTAAGGAACACCCTGCCCAGCAACTGAGGGGTAGTTCCTGCTTTTAAGAAGTGATCTCAGAACTCGCGTGCTCCCGTTTCCACGGCCATGTGGGGTTTGTTGATTTACAGTCAACAGGAGCTACGTGACACCAGCCCCTTGGATCCTTTCCATGCTCACGGGGTCTGGCTGTGTTGATCTTAAAAAGCTGCACAGGTGAAGAGACGTTGATTGAATTCTACCAGAGAAGGAGCCTTACATCAGCTGAAATAAATGCTGGCTCATTCTGGGTAACAAAGCCCCACTATTTTTAAGCAGTTAGGCCATAAGCAGTAGATATTTCTAACAGCAGAATGGAGGATGTTGACAGCACAGGAGGGATTTATTATCTGTGTGACACTGCCACCTTATCTCATCCAGAACTGCTAATGACAATAACGAGGCAGTGACTGGCCCAGCAAGGCTCCAGGGATCCCAGCGGGGATAGTTTGGAGTTTGCATCACCAAATCTCCAGCAAGTTCCATAGGTACCTCTGAGTTTTTGGTTGGAACCTGTCCATGGCTGACTTTTAAAGAGTTTTACCGTAAATCCCTGGCTTTCAATCTGTGGTCACAGAGCTTGGGGACTATGGCTAAGTGGTCTCTGAAAGGTGAGTGTAAAAGCAATATTTGTCAGGAAACAGATTTGCAAGGAAAGCGCCTTTTGGGAAAATGAAACATTCCAAAAAACGTCAGAAAAACCCTGCTGTGAAGTATTCCTTGTTCCTCTGCCCAACTGCACAGGGAAGCAGCAGTGGCAGCTCCAAGGTGAAGGAGTTTGAAGCCCAAGGAAAGCTGAAAACCTTTCAGTTTCTGTTTCTGCAGCAGCTTCTGTCAGTGAGCTTGCTCAGGGAGTGGGGACAGTTTGCAGCAGTTGGTTCACAGCAGAATTTCCACACACTGGGGTCACCAAACCTCATCACAGAGCCAAAGGCTGAGGGTGAACCATTCACTGCTGAAGAACTCCTCAGTGACAGAACACAATCCATGACTTTTGCTTGTAGGATATTCTCTGCATTTTTACCTTTGAGGACGCCATAGGTAAAATAAAATACAAACTGAGGCACCATTAGGAGCTGAGCAGCTGAAGAGCAACAAGGTGAGGGATGATATCCAATGTGAGCAGGACAGCCCAGCAGCGTTCCTGGAGACCTAAGCACAAGCCCAATCCCAGGAGAAAAGCATTTCTGTCCTTCTCAGCACAGGCTGATGAGCAAATCCATATCTGCCTCTACACTGCTGTCTGCTCGTCTTGGTGAGCCTCTGAAGACTCTTAATTTGGAGAAGAAAACCACAGAGAGAAGAGCTGAGTGCTCAGGAGGATCTCAGCTCAGCTGGGGTGTGGTTTTCTTCCAAGTTACAACACACAAGTGCAAAACTCCGGAAACGCCACTTCCTCCAGCCCCTGTGAGCACCTTGCAACTGTGAGAATTACTCCTTGAGAATGGCTCCTGAAATCCAGGCTTAGCCACCCTGAACAGCCACATTTTCATTTGGTCTCCTCGGGACAGCTTTTTCACAGGTTTCTAACTGCTCAAAAGAACATGAGACTGGAAACTGAAGTTAAAAAATTAAAAGAACTGGACTTACTGGTATTTTAGTGGGATGCTGATCCCTAATCAGTCGTACATCTTCCACTCTTTGTTCTGCAAGGGATTAAAAAAAAAAAAAAATCTGTTCAAACATTCACAGTTAATGCTGTTATTTCCTTACTTCTCCAACGCTGAAGAGAGGGACCATGTGTCAGGAAAACCCAGAAGAGGAAATTCAGGCAAAGCAATTTCCAAATGCCAGCACTATCAGGAGTACAACCTTTCCTGTGACAGCTGATCCCCTGCTCCTTAACCCAAGGTGACAAGCGCTGTGTGCACCTGCCTGGCACTCCTAGAAAGTGTTAAAGGAGATCCCTTCCTCCCACACCCCCTCGCTTTCTGCCCACTGAAGCACACATTTAACCTCACACAGTTAAGGCCTCAAATTACACCACCCAAGTTAACAACTAAATACCCTGTGCTATTTCTGTCAGGTCCCAGAAGAGGAAATGGTCAACAATTATTTGAGCCCCGGGACTGGCCCAAGCCTGGCAGCATCAGCTTTCCTCGTGGGCTCTCCTGTTACCGAATTCCAGGCTTTATTTTGACTCGGCCGCACCCATTGTTGCAGGAGCTGCTGGGGGCTCTGCCGGACATTTTGCTACCCTCCCTGCCAGTTTCAAAGATGAAGTTCACCTCTCCTCAGACAGAAATATTAATAGAACAGGTATCATGACCCGGGCTAAAGTACGCGAGGCAGAGTAAACAGCCCAGCTGCTTCCGGGGCCGACTCATCTGTGTGTCCCCTGCCTAACTTCCAGATTCAGTGAACTCAATTTTAACCCCTCCGTTTTTCAGCAGGACGGGGCTTTCCAGGCTGTTTTCAAGTTCCGGACAGCTCCGAGAGAGATGATTTAGTGTTGCATCACGGCTTGAACACACACCTGCCTAGGGAGAGAAGTGCTTAGGCCAGCTCCCCGTTGGAATGCTAATGGCAGGACACTCAGCAATAACATCCCTCAGTCTCCTCAGTCCGTGTTTGTATCCGTGGAATACATCCTCCTCACGAGCCCGGCAAGGAATGCAGCTCCCATGAATCACCGTTTGAAGCTGCAGGTGAATCAGGCAGAGCTCAGGCAAGGAGCACGAGAAGCCTTCACCTGAAAGCCACCGCACATCCCGAGCCACATTCCCACAGCCCAGCGGGAGCGCTCCAAGGGCAAAGAGTTCCACCTCGTTAAAATACTTTTTAAGATTAACCAGAAGCACAAAAGATACGTGGAGAGAGTGAGACCAGCCATCCACCTGGCAAGCGCTAACTTTTCAGCTGGAACAGGTTTGTTCAGGGCAATGTTATTCAGCAGAACTCCCTGGAGTAGAAGGAACATAAACCGGGCAAATCATGGAGATTATTTTGTGTGGCGTGTTCAAAATCAGGCCCTAGTCAGCCACAGATAAACACTGTTCTCTGACGACAGTAGTTGCAGTGGCAACTGCTTGGCTGCCATCCTAGCTGAACTTAATACCTGCAACAGAGGCTGCTGACAGGCGATGGGGTCAACAACAGTTTTGGAAGGCTTCGAGAAAAGGGGTGGCATAAACACAGACTTCTGTCAGATCAACATCCTCCCCGCTTCAGAGCAGGGAACGGCTCACATTTACCACAACAGCAAAGGCAAGGGTGGGCACATCCATCACAAAGCCCTCTTCACCAGCTTGACTTTAACCCAAAGGCAGTAAGAAAGGAAAATCTGGATCAATTACTTCCACCAATTCCGTCTCACGTACGGGATTTTATAGCTCATGCAGAAATAGGTTACGCTGCCAGTTCGCGTTACCCTCGCAGAGCTTCAGCCTCCCTCACTGACACACACGGGCAGATCCCGAGCCCTTTGACTGCTCCGGTCCCATCCTGAGCACACACAGAAGCGTGGCACGGCTCTATCGAGGCTGTTCCTTCTCGAAAGGGACTAATCTCATTTTCCCAGCCATCATTACACAGCTCTTTTCGATGCCCTGCTAGTTTTCAACAGCCACAGACAGGAGCCACACGCCCCAGTCCAGTCGCGGCTGCCCGGGTGGAGAATTCCTCTCCCCGCGCCAGGCACCGGCTGCCAGTGGAGCTTTAATTCCGCTGCCACTGGCGCAGAGGCCGCCGGACACTGAGCAGACACCGGAGGGAAGGGCAGGCCCAGCTCCTGGCACACACGCCGAGGATGTTTCCAGGCTCCTGGGAGTTTTGCAGTCGATAATGGATGATGCCATGAAGAGATCTCCCCACCCCAAGCCCCTCTCCCAGCGCAGAGCTCACCCGGGCACAGCACGGCTGCCACCCCACACCTCGCGACACCACAAAACCCCCCCGTCCCGAACCGCCGGGGTAAACAACCCCGGAGGACGGGCCGGTCTTTGACTCCGCCGCAGCCCCGAGCAGGCCGGGACACCGGGGCAGCCCCGAGCCCGTTCCGCCCGCGGGGCCCCGCTGTCAGCGGGAGCCGCCCGGGGATCTTCGCCGCTCCCACCGCGATCGGCCCGCTCCCCTCCCCGGCGATCCCCCCCCGTAGCCCGCCGGGGCCGGGAGCACCTGCGGGCCCCGCCGCGCCGCGTCCCTCCCCGGGGCGCTCACCGAAGGTGCGGCGCTGCTTGAAGCTCTTCTCCGAGGGCATGGCGGCGTTCGCTCGGCCCGGGCCCGGCGGCGGCTCTGCAGCAGCGGACACCCCCGAGTGCCGGCGCCCGCCCCCCGCGCCGCCACGGCCGCTCGGCCGTCAGCTGACCCGCGCGTCACGGCGG
>WAAG01018852.1:32003-80543 GCA_013390105.1 Tichodroma muraria | reverse complement strand
GGTGTGCTCTCCTCAGTGACACAGCCATGGCCTCCCCGGTGCCCCGGTGTGCTCTCCTCAGTGACACAGCCATGGCCTGCCCGGTGCCACGGTGTGCTCTCCTCAGTGACACAGCCATGGCCTCCCCGGTGCCCGGGTGTGCTCTCCTCAGTGACACAGCCATGGCCTCCCCGGTGCCACGGTGTGTTCTCCTCAGTGATGCAGCCATGGCCGCCTCGGTGCCAGGCCGTGCTCCTCATTCAGTGACACAGCCATGGCCTGCCCGGTGCCCGGGTGTGCTCTCCTCAGTGACACAGCCGTGGCCACCTCAGTGCCCTGCCATGTTCCCCTTCAGCAACAAAAAAGAACAATCTCCCCAGGGAAGTGGTGGATTCCCCAAGGGCACTTTTAAGATTCAGCTGCCTTGTCTAGATGGTGCTTTTGCCAAGAAAGGTTAGGCCAGACGATCCTTGAGGTCCCCTCCAGCCTGGTATTCCATTATTCCATGATCCCATGAACTCGCGGCCATGGCCACCTTGGAGTGGCCCACAACGTCCCCTTCAACACGAGCACTTACGCACTTTCCTCCGTGCAAAAGTGCAAGTTCAATGATCTGTCACCAGTTTGCCTTCACATTGACATGGATATGTGGTAGAGTTTACATTTGAAGAGCAAAATTTTAGGAGCAGGTGCTCCAGTTCTCTCGGAAGGCACCCCCCCGGTCTCATGCGGTTTGTGAGGAATTGATTAAATCACAACTTCGGTCACAGATACCACGTTGTGAATAAAACTGCCCAACTGTTTCCTGCTTAGCAGCTTTCTGACACAAGCTGTTGGCTGGAGCCTTTCAGCTGCATCTCTCTTTCTCTCTCTCTCTCTCACATGCGTTCCCAGCACTGTGTTTTGAAATTTCAGGATGATTTTGCAGCAATAGGGTGACACAATCTCGCTGTACAATCCAAGGGACAGGGACCTGCGGCCAGGGTTGTCCTTAGGAATACAGGGAGAAGGACAGTTTTCTAAGAGATTATCAGTGGTTTTGCATTTTTGGGGTGGAGTGATGCATTGAATCTGGAGTGAATCTGCACTCACACAAAGGAATGAGAGTTCATTACTTAATTTTGTGATTCAGGGTCACGCAGTTCCGGTGGCCTGTCATTATGAGGCCATTAAATATGTGACTAACAAGGAAATACAGCCCTGAGGTGTATAATTGCTCTGTCCATCACATCACTGTCCAGGGATAGCAGGTGAGACATGGATGACCAGCAGAACACTGATACATCTGCAACTTAAACCAGCAATCCCAAATTTCTGTGTCAACAGGACTCTTCTGTATTTAAATGCCTGCCTTTTTAAAAGACATTTTCCAGGCTGAGGAAATTCCACCATGCTCTCGGAATTGTGTCTGAGGGCTGCAGGCAGGAGGATGAGCCCCGGTGAAACCACATAATGTTATTTTTGGGGTGTACAGGTGCGTCCTGGTGTCGGGGCCGACAATTCCGGGCTCCGTGTGCCGTGTGGTTTGCATCCACGAGCCGACTGTTAGCAGGGCTGCAGCTCCGGCTGAAAGCATCCATATGGTGCTTGGGGAGAGCCACAATCAGAGTATCTGCTGACAGGCTGGGCTATCACATGTTCCTCTCATAAATAATCGGCAGAGACTGCGAGAAGGAAACTTAGATCCACACCGAGACTCGCCTGACCTTTCCCTCCTCAGCTCAGCCTTCGCCCGCGTCTGCGTGTCGACAGCACAGACAGTTGGCGAGTCTGGATTTGAGGAAGGTGTTAGGAGCAGTTGGAATGACAGCATGGACATAGCCTTTGGGATCAGTTCTGCCTCAGCACAGCTCCCCGTGCTGGGTGAGAAAATGCTGCTTTGGAAAATGCTTTGGCTTCAGGCTCGGTGATGGTGCTGGAACAGAGCCCTTCAGAAATGGAGCCGCAGAGTGTTTTTATCCTGGCCTTAGAACACTTTACAAAGCATTTAGGCTGAGGAAGAGGAGACTTAACCCAAAGGGGACATTACATCTTCTTCAAATATGCAAAAGGTTTCTGCAGAGCAGGAGGGAATTAGCTCTTCTTTGCGTGCTGTGGGTCCAGGATGAGAAATAATGAGCTTACAGCTTGGAAAAGGCCATAGAAATTATGGACTGGTCTAAGGGTAAGAACTGTTGAGCACCAGAAGAAATTCCCTGGGAAAGAAACTGAATAATCACCTTTGGATGTTTTTATTTAACGAGAAATTAGTAAAACATCTGCCCTGAAGAGCTCAGGGAGAATCGTTCTGATGTCATGGAGAAGGATGGGGTAAATAATCCCCTACAGTCCCTGTCAGCCCTAGTTTTGCCATGAGGCAAAGGAGATGTGATTTCCCAAATTTACAAAGCAGGTTAGAGCACAGGCTGGGTTTGGATTCCAGCTCAGATTCCCCTGTCTGCACCTAATACACCAGACTAAATACTAAGTAAAAAAAAAACAAACCAAACAAAACAGGTTTTCCCAACTGTTCTATCTTCCTCAAGGTTGGTTGGGTTGGTGTTTTTTTGTTAAAAATCCAGTGTGAACAGTGGCTCCAAACCATGGCTGATATTCACAGCATTTCCCTTGGGAAAAAACTCCCACTTTTCCTATTTTTTTCCCACATGAGCTGCCTCACAATGAAACGAGTGTATTTCACATTCAGAATAATAAATCATCCCCTCATTTTTCTGGTACAACAGGACTGAAAAGGCTTTTTTCTTCCCAAGGAACAAACGAAGCTGTTCCTCTGCAGTGCTGCACCCTTCCTGGAAGACAGCACTCAGTGTGTGGGGCTGGGAGCTCTGCAGCTGTCAGCAGTATTAAATTCACCAGGAACACGGAGAGAAAAGCCCCATAAAATAAAAGGAAGGACACTGTGCTGATAATAACTTGCATTTCAACCTGATTTAAAATACCTCCCCTCAGTTCTTTTTCTCACAAATTGTTCTTATCGATCCAGCTCAGCTCAAGATTAATGTGGGTTTGTTTGTTGTTGTTTTTTTTTGGTTTTTTTTTAAGTGTGCAGCCATTACCCAGCTGCTGTTGGAGATTTTCAGACAGAATCTGACTGTAGAGAATTGTTTGCAGTGCCTTAAAATAACTCTTCTGGGAAGTTTTCGTCTTAAATTTGCCTCAAGATGGTGGCTGCCCTCAGGAACAAATTCCCACACTTCAAATTTCACCTTCTGAGTTAGGAGAACTTTAGGAAGAAGTGGTGAGAATGGCAAAATTTCTGTTTTGGAGGTAGAAAAGTGTAATTTGAGAGAAATGAAGCTAGAGAGAATACCCATATTTTGCCTGGGTGGGTTTTCTCTGAGGTCTAACAACAGCTGAGCCCGTCCCTCAGTGGGAACACAACACTGTCTTTTGGAATGTCACGTTCTAGACTATTAGACATGCTTTTTTTGGATGGTAAATCCAAGCTAACACACAGACGGGTGCAGTGTCATCACAAAAACATCATTTTCATAGAATGTTTGGCGAAAAACTCCCTGCACTCCCCCTGCACAAAGGATTGCCCAAGACATCATTGCTGGGTGCCATAACTGACATCAGTTCCTGCTGCTCTGCTGTTCCAGCAAACAGCTCTTGGCTCCAGGATCACGTTTTAAATGGGAGATGTTGCTTGATGGAACACGGTAAGCCAGTTGGTGTGAGCAACAGCGAGTTGTGTTTGTGGTACTGCTTTTCACTCAGAAAATCCATAACGTCTTGGCAAGCAGCAGCGGCAGCGCGAGCGCGGGAGGCAGAGCGGGGAAACTGTGGAGTGACACGGCGTCTAACAAGGTCCTCCCCTGAGTTTTGATACTCCTAGGATTGAAGCAATCCCCCACGTGCTCAAATATTAACCGAGTACTACGTCGCCTGTGGTACAGAAAACACTCCCCTCGCTGACGCTGAGAGGTTCCGTGAACTGCCTGGGATTGCACAACCACAGATCAGCACCCAGGAGCAGCACCCCCAGCACCTGACCCCTCCAGAGCAGGAGAATCCTTCTGCCTGCCGAGCTGCTTCGGGCGTTGAACAGAACGAAATTGTTCGGGCTGGACTGGGGCCAAAGCTGGAGGGACAAGAACCGCTTGTGGTAAAAGTGCTGTGACATCTTGGGCGACTCCAGGCACTCGCGGCCTGTAGGTTGACTGGCTCCTCATGGCAAGGACAGCACGTTGAAGAAAGATCATACCCCTCTTCCATAAATCACAGAATTGTCGAATGTTTGGGGTCGGAAGGTTGGAAGTGGTCTTAAAGGTTTGGGTTGGAAGGGACCTTAAAGCCCATCCAGTGCCACCCCCTGCCATGGGTAGGGACACCTTCCACTATCCCAGAATGCTCCAAGCCCTGTCCAGGGAGCACTTCCAGGCATGAGGCAGCCACAGCTTCTCTGGGAACGTGTTCCAGGGCCTCACCACCCTCCCAGGGAAGAATTCCTTCCTGCTATCCCATCTATCCCTGCCCTCTGGCAGTGGGGAGCCAATTAAAGAGAGGGCACCAAGCTCTGCTCTAAAGCAGAAGGATGTAACCACTTCCTGAGCCATCAGCAGCTTTTCTGTGGTGCTCTGGATTTTCCCTGAAGAGCCCAGGCCTGTCCAATGCTGTTTATCCTGCAAAATCTGGTGAGATCAATGTCCACAGAGAAAGCAAGGAAGTGGGAAATCATGGACTCAGGACAAGAAGAGCTGTTTTCCAGCTTAAAATATACACATTACAAAAAACAAAGCAAAACTTTTCAGCCTTTCTATTGGGATATTCTCGCTTTGATGAGTCTTCCCTCCAAGGATGGGAGCAGCTTTTTAGGAGGCAGGAGGAGTCTTTTTTTGTTACAAAGCAGAAATCTCAGTGCAGGCCCATGCCAAAAAAACATGCTGCAAATACTCTCTGTGGCAAACAGGGCTTGCAGAGAGGGTTTGTTCATCTGTCTCAGCCTGCCTTGCCATGCTTTTCTGTCCCTCTTGCCAAATGGAAAATAAATCATTGTCTCCTCGCTGTTCTGGTTATAATTGGCTGGATATGCCATCAGCTGGCTCATCCCTGCTCAGAGCCTGGGAAGGCGTAAACACTTCCAGGATTACAGAAAATGAGGACACTAACTTTGGGACCCATCCAAAGCCCTTTAGTGAGCGTGAAGACTAATTGACTACAGCGAGAGCTGCATCAGCTCCTTAATTGCTGAGGGGAAATGAAACAATAACATTTCCCCTTTTGCTACATCCTTTTTCAACAGCCCTGTGGTAAGGGCTGCGAGCTGCCTGCCTGAGACAGCAGCACTGGAAAGCTCCGGGCCATTACTCTGGGAATGTTTTCCAAGGAAGGTGCTCAGACAGTGCTGCAGAGGATGGGAGATGATGATAACACACTCTTCCTGTTTTCCCTACTGTCACAAACAAAGCTGGTTGATTCAGATAATGGATTTGGTAAGATAGGGGAGAAAGCAGCAATTTTAGACTTTGATGACTGAATTTGAAGGTGATATTCAATTTTAACCACGCTGTTGTGCACCAGGTCTCCACCTTCTGGGCCTCAAGGACCTTGGATGTGCCCAGGCTCCAAAACTATTGTGTTTTGCTCCACAAGATCAGCACTGGAAACTGGAGACAGCAACTGTTTCTTCTCTCTGATGTGATAAAGGGCTGGGATTTCCTCACTCTGTCCCATTAGAAGGGGAAGCAGGGTCACTTGGAGCACTGGGAGCTTTGTCTCAGGCTTTGCTGGGCTCTGGGTGACATCAGTGTGAGATGGAGGTGGGCACAGACAGACAGACTTTTCTCTTTGCCCTTCTTCATCTGGAGGAAATCAGCACGGAGCAATGGAGTTCCGTGGGAATTGGCATGGATTTGTGATGGGCTGTTCATCACAGCCCTTTCCAGTCCTGCCTTCTGCTGGGTTGGGCTGGAAAGGGGGTCAGTGGGCCAAGGGAAAGTCTGATGGATGAGAAATGTGGCTCAGCACCCACGGTGCCAAGACGGTGGGGTCAGGTTATAGGGGTCAGGTGGGTGAGGGAAAGGAGAGAAGGCTGTAGGGTGATTAGGCAGCAGGAGCATTCAGTGGAAAAGGAGAAAGAATAAAGTTCAGATAAAAATAGAAAGGCGAAAGAGGGGAAAGCATGTGTGTGCTGTAGACTGCCGTGGTTCTGCCCCAGGCAATGTCACCCAGGACATCTTTTGTTTCATTCACACAAAAATTCTTGCCATCAGTACTTTTCCCTGTCCCCTCCATGAATCCATCAGTTCCTAGACAAACAGACACGACAAGGCCTTCAAAAGCTGTGTCAGAACCTTTAAGTACCAGCTGAGCATAATGTAATGTGGGAAAAGCCGTGTGATTCCCCACAGGTGGAAAACAGCTCCAGCCGTATTTCCAAAGATTTGCTGTTTGGTTTATGTGACTCACTGCCCATGTGCCTTGGTTTAGATGCTTGGAGCAGCTTTTTGTAATTTAATCAGAACTGTGGGCACTAAATTTTTTCCATCACTGAGCCCCCAAAGGATTAGCACAGCACTAACAGTGACACTCATCCTGCACGTGGGCAGAGTCGGAGGGCGGAATGCAGCAGTTCAGCCTGGGAGAAGCCGAGCATTTACTCATCCCAGGGTTGGAGCAATGTTGTTTGGACCATGAGCCAGTGGGCTGGACTCATCGTGTGGTCATCCCATATCCACGGCCACCCAGATCCTTGGGAGTCAGAGTTTCCTGGCCCCAACAACCACAGCTGCCCATCAGACCCTTGGCAAAATCTGTGGGCAAGTCAAGCATCTGGTCTGGTCTGGTGAGACTCAAAAGGACTGTGAGCAGTGGGACAAGGAGGGTGATGCTCGCCCTCTTCTCTGCTCTCATGAAATCCCACTGGAGCTCTGTGTCCAGCCCTGGAGCCCTCAATGTAAGAAGGATGTGGAGCTGCTGGAGAGAGCCCAGAGGAGCCAGGGAAATGCTCCAAAAGCTGGAAAAACTCTGCTCTGGAGCCAGGCTGGAAGAGCTGGGGGTGTTCACCTGGAGAAGAGAAGGATCCAGAGAGAGCCCAGAGCCCCTTCCAGGGCCTAAAGGGGCTCCAGAACTGGAGAGGGACTGGGGACAAGTGGTGGAGGGACAGGACACAGGGAATGGCTTCCCACTGCCAGAGGGCAGGGCTAGATGGGATATTGGGAAGGAATTGTTCCCTGGGAGGGTGGGCAGGCCCTGGCACAGGGTGCCCAGAGAAGCTGTGGCTGCCCCTGGATCCCTGGCAGTGCCCAAGGCCAGGCTGGACGGGGCTTGGAGGAACCTGCGCTAGTGGAAGATGTCCCTGCCATGGAACAGGATGATTTTAAGGTCCCTTCCAACCCGAAACATTGTGGGATTCTACGTTGTCCAAAGGTCTGTTCCTGCTTCATCCTCTGCCAGCTCCTTGCTGTGCAGAGCAGCCTCCCTGCAGCGATTCTCGTGGGCGATGCTCTCAGACTTTCTGCATCAATTAAATCCCTGTTTTCCAGGCTTCTGCCAGTTTGGGGATTTGTTGCTCGATTGTCATGGCGACTGCAGCCGTGGGACCCTCGCTGAGGGTGAGGCCCCTCCATTAGGATTCAGGGCAGCACTTCAGCCAGCATCACTGGGGACCCTCTTGTGCTGAGCACTCTCTGAGAGCAGGGAGCTCATTCCACTGCAGAAATCCCAGCTGAACAGCGTCTCTTCACAGCAAACGAGGCTGGCTCTAATTTTTGTTAATTATGTGGAAGCAACTTGATTTCCTCATGAGCCTGTTGTCAGCGCAGCCCTCACGGTCTATTCCTGGCCAGCAGCATGAGGATGCTTAGGAACCCCAAAGGACTCTGCAGCTGTTTTGCAGAATGTGGAATAAAAAGGAGCCATTTCCAAAATAAAAAAAACCCAAACAAAAAAAGACAAAACCCAGGATGTTTCTTGCAGGAACACCATGGAAAAGAGGAGCCATTTGCACAAAATGTGAGGTCTGGCTGGCAGAAAACCAGGGATTAGAACGAATGGGGGAAAAATACAACGAAACAATCAAAACAGGTGTAGAAAAGGAGATTTTTGTAAGGAAAGAGGTTTCTTAGGCAGCACCTCGGGAATGGCGGTGAAGACGCAAACACCAGGAAAAGTCCAGGGAAGCAAAGGCACAGGGACAAGAGGCCTGCGCGGGGCGGCCGCTTCCGAGGAGCCTCGTTAGCGCAGTAGGTAGCGCGTCAGTCTCATAATCTGAAGGTCGTGAGTTCGATCCTCACACGGGGCAATGATGGTTTCCTCCTTTTCTTTTTTTCTCCCCCCTCCCCTCTCCTGCAGCCAGACTTTCCCAAGGGCACTGTCTATTTTTCTTCATGGAATTGCAGCAGGAAGCGGGACCGGACGCGGCGAACGCGCCCCCAGCCCTGCGCCGGCCCGCAGCGCGCCCCGTTACCGGGCACCGGCCCCGCCATGCGCNGGGCCCGCTCGGGGCTGCCGCCGGCGCGGCGCGGCGAGGGAGCAGCGCCGCGGCGCCGCCGACAGCGAGCCCGACACCGATACGGACCCCGAGGAAGCGGGAGGTGGCGGCGTCACGGAGGACGAGGAGGCCGCGGAACGCATTGAGGGCGGGCGGCCCCTGCCGCCTTCTGTCGAGGCCGGCCCGGCCGGGCGGGCCCCGCTGTCCCTGTTGGAGCTGCCGCCGGAGCTGCTGGTGCAGATCTTCGGCTCCCTGCCCGGTACCGACCTGCCCAGCCTGGCCCGAGTCTGCACCACCTTCCGCCGCATCCTCCGCACCGACACGATCTGGCGGCGGCGCTGCCGCGAAGGTACCGCCCGCCCGAGGGGGTGCTCGGTCCGAGGGTGCAGGGGGAAATGGTTCCGCGGGGGCAGGGGCAGCGGCCTCGAGGGTGCAGGAGGACACGGAGAGTGCGAGAGAGGATGGACTGGGGGTCCTGGAGGGCTGGGGCCTGCGGGTGCAGGACAGAAATAAGATTTGGGGGTGCGGGGCCGTGGCTCGCAGGGCTCCCCGTGTGCATCGTGGAGAAGTGGGCACATCTCGGGCCCCTCGGGACACGGCCTCTTGGTGGTGGCGCTTGACTTGTGGCGAAGGGCGTCGAGCTGGCAGGCCCTGGGAGGTGATGCTTCCATGTAGCATGTTCTTGGGGGGGCCCTGAGGGCAGGGAATGCTCAGCCCCGGCACCGGGGGCAGAAAGGGGGGACCTTGGAGCCGTGGGGACCCGGGGGATGCAGCGGGAGCGGAGAGTCGGCGGGGTCCGGAGGAGGCCAGGCCTGGGTAAGAGCATCCTTTGGGGAAGTACAGGGCCAGCGTGGAGAGGTTCCAGGTTCGTGTGTGCGTTTTCCAGGAATCCTCCGGTGCAAGGATGCTGTGCTGCAGTCCTGTGAAGGCCTGCGAGGTGTTTTTTTCCTCAGCTCTGCTCTGTGAGGCTGCAGTTCTCCCTCGTTACTCCTCATCCTCTTCCTCCCACCGCTGTGGCTCTCTGTCCTCTGTTATTTCAGTCTTTTCCCACCTCCCAAGGTCTGCCTTGCTGTGCTCATCCTCTCTCCAAACGCTGCCATCCTGCCAGGTGCTCCTGCTGCCAGCACATGAAGTCATGTGTATTTTCCTGTTTGCTTTCTGTTTTTAATACCAGTCAGGGCACGGGGATGAAAGATTTGGGAATGTCAGCGGCTGCCTGCAGTGGGATCCGGTGGAATGCCTGAAACCTTGCAGGAATGAATTCCTGCCTTATCAGCACTATCCAAGAACCTTTGAACAACACAAAGGCTGCACCTGGAAAATGTAAACCAAAGCATTATTTCATAATTCAGCATTTTCGCAATAATTTAACATTGGTTTTAGGAGACAGGCTAATGAAATGGTGTAAATTCTTTCCTTATACTTCTCTAGTGACATGGAGCCCTCATGAATGTTTGTGTGCTTGATGAATGGTTTGCAAGACTTCACTGATTAATTATTTTAATAGGTTATGATCCTGGCAAAATGTGCATATAGAAATCTCTGTCACTTTTAACTCCAGGCTAGGTTGGCTTGTAAAAGACCCACTGAATTAGGCCGGATGGGGATTTACATGTATTTATCAAATTCATGTCTGCGCCTTGGATTTTCTTTCCAACGGATAAAGCAGTGTTCAAAAGCTCAGCTGAAATTTAAGGAAATTAAGGAAGCAGTGGGATTTGTATGGCTAAAACCAACCTGGACACGAAGAGAAGGTACCAAGACAACACTTTTGTCTATGGCCCTTAGCTAACTACCAGGTGGGAGGTGTATAAACCAAATTTTGATTCTTTTTGCATGTAATTTCTCCAGTTTCTCAACATATCCATTCCAAGCAGTGTCAGAGAGTGTTTTGGTGGCTGCTGCTGGGGCTGAGGAGGATCCTGTACCAAAGGCAGGTTCCCAAGCTGTGCTGAACAAATAAGGGGCAGTTCCTGGCCAAAATCTTCCTACCATGGTCAGACTGATCCTCAGTCTTTTAACCAGCTTTGGTTTTCCAGGCAGTTCCTCGGCTGGACTTCTCAGGCTGTTTGTGGTGCTTTGCATTGCTCTGCTGAAGTAGGACTGTAACTTTGAATAGTTTGACGCGTGGGTATGAAATTGGGCATTATTTTATAGGTCAGTGTTTTATAGGTGTTGCTAAAGAAATAAACATTTAAAACTTAAAATATTTAGTGCTGTGTTTCTGCGCAGCCGTACAGTGGTGACTGTGTGATAGTCAAACATAAAATGTCATCACTTTTTGTAGTCTTTCCCCAAACCAAAGCAATTCCCATCTGAGGTCAGCGTTTAAGTGTGTGTTTGTGTCTGCCTGAGTCTTGTTGTGAGGCTGCATGTCCTAAAAACAGAACAAGAGCACGTGTGCCTTGCTGGTTTATTCACTCTCAAGCCTACTGATGATCGTGGAACCGCAGAATATCCTGAGCTGGAAGGGACTCACAAGGATCATCTGAACCCAGCACGATGTTCCAGAATTAACTGGGAAGCTTCAGCTTGCTGTCAGCTGCACATGCAAAACCAAAACACTTCTGGTTTTAGGAATGCACAGCAGTGCAGAGGCAGGAAAGAGTCCTGAAATAATGAGAGCAGCGAGGAGCTTCTCTGGGAGGAGCTGTTGTTGCAGTGCTTTGTTTTGGCCATTTTTCCCTTCTCCTTGGACGGGAGCAGCGCTGGGTGTGAGGAGCGGCTTTGGCTGTGCCCCAAGTTGGATGGGGCCCTCAGTCCGTGCAGTGTTCATGTCTTGCTCTTCCCTGCTCTGGGCCAGCCCAGCTGTAGATTAGTCTGAAAATGTGCTGTGAGTATTCCAAGTGTCCAGAGGACTTGTCTGCCTGAAAGTGGAGTGGTTTTTGCTGCCGGTGGGGAAGTGAGAGAGCGCTGGGATGAAGAGGGGGGAATTGTGTAACACTGATACGACTGTCAGAGCTGTTGTCCTTTTATCATTGCAACTGTTTGGGGTAAACAATGTCTCTGGATTGCTTCCTTGGCAAGGAGAGGGTTGCAGTCACTTCCATGTTTTCTATAAATAGGAGATTGCTGATCTCTGCAGCAGGAGCAGAATTCAAGCTCGTGTCGCCCTGGCTGGTGGCCTGAGCTACCTTGATTAACACCTCATAGTCCATTTTTAATCTTTCATTTCTTTCATCTTTAAGCAGAACAGGGCTATTGCAGCAGAATTCCTGGGAACAGACCAGTAAAGCAGAATAACCAGTTCTAGAGCTTGGGAGAAAAGGCTTTTGTTTGTGAAAACAACCTCCGGCAGCTTTTGGGCCTGCTGGAAAATGTCAGCCGAGGTGCTGGGGTTTGTGACCTTCAGGTTGTGTGGAAAGAGGAGGGAAAGAAGGGCGGAAAATACAGTTTGTACAATCATTGAGGAGACTTTTGGATGGGGTTCAGCTCTTAAAAGTCTCCGAGGAATCCCTGCAGGAGTTTGATGCACAAATGCTGCCACAACAGGAACCATTTCTTGCAGTGCTGTGCCCTAGTGAAGGTGGCTTTCATGAATCTCAAGGCTCCAACCTCCCTTTGTGTGAGGTGAAAACATTGTGTAGTGTATCAGTCTCTGGCTTTTCTTCTTCTCTGATGACTTTTCGTGGGTTTTAAACTCCAACTTGGCAGTGCTTGGCTGTTCCTCACCGCTCAGGCAGGTGCTCAGCATTCTCAGCCACCCTTCAGAGAGTCTCAGACCTGCCTGCAAGCTGCACATCTGAAGCTGCCCATCTTCTGCTTTAGGGTTTCCACAAATGGTTGCATTTGTTGCAGATCAAACCTCCTTTCCTGGATGGTAAACCCCCCCCCAGGCCTTCCCCTGGAAGTAGTGTTCGGGAGAGAACTGGGTGTGTTTTAATCTGATTGCTCAGCCTCTGGAAACAGGAGGCCAGTTCCAAATTTGTCCACCTGGTATTTCAGAGCTGCTAACCTGTGAATCTCCTGTTCTTGTGGTATCTGAAATAATCCAGTCAGTTTTTATCCTCTCTGTTCTGTGTCCAGCCTTGTGACCATGCATTTATCCAGGGGTGATTGGAGGATTTGATTAGCCAGGACGCAGTGGAAGCTCAGTAATGGTGAAGGTGATCAAGCTCTGCCAGACATCCTCATTTCCTCAAAATTGGGGATGTGCACACGCAGCTTCCAGCAGCTCCCTGGCATTGCCATGCTGGAAAAGGCAGCAGAAAAGCAGGAATTTGGGCTTTGCTGTGGGCACAGGAGTTCTTCCCAACCTGGGATGGAAGAGCCTTGCTTATTTTTAAACTCCAGAGTAGTCCATGCAGGGTGAGGGTGACACAGCTTCTTTTGGGGAGGAGCAGAGAATGTGAGGCTTGGAAGTGCTGGGAGCACACAGGGAATAAATTCCACTTGCAGAAGTCTTAGTGCGGCTCCTACCAAATGGAGACTGCTTTTCCAAGTCCTTTAAATTCCCGTGCATGTGACCATGGAAACAGCAGCGTGTCCCTGTGTTTGGGAAATCACACTCCTTATAAACCAGCAGCCTTTCCAGCTGGTCAGTGGGAACTTGAAAACCAATTTCCATCCCTGCTTTGGAAGCAGGATTAAATAGCCATTTTCCAAGGGTGTGAATTTCAGTGACTATTAACTCCTTAAAATAAAAATACTTTACTCAGTGAGCTATTGCACTGAGATGCATTCCCTTAAAATAGATTTAATTGCACTGGAGTGGAATTTTCCAGGAAGCTCGAGCCCTTCAGATCTTTCTTGGAAAGGAATTTCTGTTCTCTGCAAAGAAAACCTTACCAGTTTTATTTTTCTCTCGTTATCTTGAAGCTCTACTTGCTGTTAATTAATGTCCCTCTTGCCTTCTGGGTTACAAAGAGATGGCCTTTCTTGCTTATGATATTTGGAGAGGGGGGGATTTTTAGACACTGTGAGCCAAAAGATTGATTTTTCCCATAAAATGACCATGCTGGTGTGTGCAGCTGGGTCAGAAGAGCTGCAGTAATGCACTTATGGAGCTCGGCCTTTGCTGTGGCATTTTCAGTCTCTGTAGCTGTTTGCTGACCAAAACAGGATAAGAATTAGTTATAAAATGAGTGTTAAAGCACATTAGGATGAGATTATTTTTTCTTGATAATACTTTCTTGGATATCTAATGACAAATAATGTGTAGCAGTATAGAAATCCTAAATTTTTGCATTATTTAAAGGAATTTGTTATTTGAATCTTTCCAGTTAAGATTGGAATTACAACCACTTTAATAATGGTTTGGCTTTTGTGAAATTTCACTGCAGGTTATCAGAGGGGCCCCTTGCATGGAGCTTTGACATCAAATCCCTTCCCACCATGTTATTTGGAGGTAACTGCTGGTCATGGATCTCCCATGGCACTCACCTGAGTGATTTATGGATTAGGGAGAAGGCTTTGGGAGAAATCAGCGCCTTCTGTGGGAAGAGGGAATAAAAGTCCCTCTGGACTCTTGATGCTGTTAGAGATTCCATTTGGGAAGGATCCTCCACGTGTCTCCTCCCTTTCCCCTGCAGCATAAATCCCTTCCCTGCCTGCCGTGGACAGGGCTCAGCTCACCTGTCCCGGGGCCAGGTGAGTTTTGTTTATGTGCACAAGAGCTGCCTGTTCCCAAGCCACGCTGTCCCTGCCCTTTTCCAAGGGCTTTCCCACCAGCTGGGGACATTGCAGGCTGTTCCCCGCATCCCTTGGGTGTATTTATCCATCACCCCCTCGCGTGCAGAGCGCTGCTGGGAAGCCTGGAGGGCTCTGGCAGGGTGGCTCTGCATTCCCAGGCTGGAGCTGTGCTTTCATGGATCTGCGGGACTCAGCTGGCAGAGCCCCAGCACTGAGTGCTCTGTTTGTGCCGGGCTGCTCTTCCTGCGAGCTCGCCTCTGCTAACTGTGCTTCCTCAGCCCACCTCGGGGCTGAGAACCCTCAGAGCTTCCTCTGGCTTTGCCTGCGGAAGTCAGCAGGAATTCTGCCACTGCCCTTGGCGTTTTTTTTGATGAAGGGCACGTGTTTGTTGTGCCCTGTGCCCCCCTCACCTTTGCTGCTTACCCAGGGTGTGCAGGACGTGTGTTCCCGGGAGGAATATCCTGAGCTGACCCTGGCTGTGCTCTCTCATCGTGTGCTTGTATTTATAGGCAGCAGCAGGCTGAATTAATTCAGGGAAACTCCTGCTTTTCTATATTTGAAACCTGAATTCTCTCCTGCAGCAGGTTTCCAGCGTTAGGTGGTGCTTCACAGCCACGGTTGTTAATTCAAGGATGCTCAGCTGAGGATAAATTTCATATTTAATGGCTCGATGAGGGTCTGCAGAGATACAGTTTTGTGTCAAATATCTGGCAGGTGTTTGTGCTGCTGGGGAGCGCTGCTGTTTGATCTGTGCTGTGGGTGTCTTTGATGTCGAGGAGGGCTCTTTTCTGTACTGAGATCTGTCGGGGGCGCTGCAGCAGGGCGGCACTGTCACTGCTGATTTTTTGGGATCTCCCTCCTCATTTCCTCCCTCTGCTCTTCTGAGGATTTCTGGCATCAAGACATTAATACTTGCTTTTATTTTTTTTTTTTTGAAGTTTCTTAGAAGTCTGACGGCGACTTCCTGAAAATGAAAGGAGAGAATCTCATTTTCTGCTTCAAAGCTGCTCCGAGATCTCCGACTCCCTTTGTTTTCGGGGGGTTCTGGAAGCAATCAAAGGCATCTGACTGTACAACAGCCCCGTCTCAATCTGATCTGCTTTAAGTGTAACCATATTTGTACATGCTGGGGCCTGTTTTATGTCTCTGTTTCATTCTTTTTCGAGTCTGTGACCTTTCCTTTAGGATCCTAATAAGCAGTTTTCCCAGCCGGGTACCTCAGTGAGAGTAGATAATTGCCGTGCTCAGCGGTGGTTTGTTGGAAACTGGATTGCAATCCCAGCTGGAATGGGGATGTCTCCCACATTTCTCTCTCTTCCTGGCCGAGGTGTGAGCAGCTGTGACTTTGCTGGGTGTGTTTGTGCCTTATGGTGTGTTTGTTGCAGGCGTTGCTTGTGACATATCTCGGAATCTGCAACGAAATCGCATCCAGTTTGTAAAGCAAAAATCAGATTCTTGGTCCACTTTGGCAGCTTCAGGAAAGCACAGATCAGATCTCTGTAGCTGATGTCAAGACTCTGGGTCCAAACCTTTTTGTGCCAGAGCTGACCCTTTTTTCCTGTGTTGTTGCAGAATACGGAGTGTGTGAAAACCTGAGGAAGTTGGAGATCACAGGGGTGTCCTGTCGAGATGTTTACGCCAAACGTAAGTGATAAAGCCAATCCAAATCTTGCTTAATACCAATTTTGAGAGCATAGAAACGTTGAATATTTATCAGCCTTTGATGGCAGAAGTTGTTCAGACTGACTTGCAGGGGTTTCATTGGGAAGTTGACATGTTTGGAGTTTTATTTAATACCAAGAGTCAGGATTTCTGTGCCTCCCGGTCCTTTGATGGGAAAGGAGCATGGAATTTTATTTTTTAATGAAGTGTGTTGAGGGTTTTTCATCCTGTTTTGCCATTTTCAGATCTTGGTAAGGAATTAACAGATATTTTTTCTAAGCCTTGATCTCAGGGAAAGGAAATGGCTGTAGGAGAGTGGGAAAGGGATGAGCATTCCCTGAAGGAAGAGAGCCTGGCAGGAGATGTCAGTGTGTTTTGGGAATGTCTGTGGGTGTGGGACCATTCAGAACCTTGAAGCAGCAATGACCTCAAGTATTGATGTTAAAGCTGGGAAGAAGGACAAGTAGAAGGAGTTTAATCCCATCTTTAATAGACTTCCTGAGCATCCCCAGGAAAATGATTTCATCACCTAAGATCTCTCTTTCCCTATTATACACTATACTAGGGATGGAACTGCCTCATTTTCCTGGCTGGGAGGGCTGTGTGATGCTGAGCCAGCACACAGATGTCCCCAGAGAAGTCCCATTAACCCTCGAGGCCTCCCTTAATTCCCATTTAATCCATTTAATCTTTGTGTGGTGTGGTGGCAGCCACGAAGCACACACCAGGTCGGATCTCAGCTCTTCATTGCCACTTTTAAGTGGGACAACATCTCTTCATGACCTGTAGCCCTTGTCGCTGCCATGACTTCCGTGGCTCAGAGATACTAAAGTGATATTTAGTGCTTTTTATGCACAAGTTGTGGGTAAAAATGGCCTTACTGGCTCAGGACAGTGGCGACTCTCCAGCCCAGTATCTCCCAGCCATGGCTGTGGGCAAGGAGGCTGAGGAGAGGGCAAACCTGTGGGATATTTTCCTAAACATTCCCACTGTTTCCAGGTTTCCAGAGTGTAATCAGCTTATTTGTTTAATAACCTGCAATACATCTGTCTCACACGTAATTTTCCACGAGTAATTTTCAAATCCGTGGCATCCATTAGCAAAGGGTCACACTTGATGTGTGAGAGCCACCCCTGTGGTGGCCTTTCCTGCACTTCTGTGTGAGGTCTGTGTTTGTATCCACCCAGCAATCCCAAGCAGGGATGGTTACTCCAAAGTGGGAATGCTTGGCTTTCAGGATGCACCATCTCAGCTCCTCTGCTCAGATTCTGCACTTTGCCCTGTGCCAGGAGCAGTTTCCTGCTGGTGTCACCCCATTTTCTCTACTGTCCCATAAACCTCTTTAATTGCAGAGGAGTTAATTTGGGATTACGGCGTGGACTTTTCCATTCACTGAGTGTGCTTCTGTGAGAAATGGTTTGGGAAAATGGGGGCTGAGCTCAAGTGCCTGAAAGCAGAACTAATCCAAGGCCTGGGCTGCTGCCCATGGAGTCACTTGGTCTTCTTGAGGCAGCAGTGCAGAGTTTGAGGAAGGACTTTGATTCCACTTGGAATTCACTGGATGCCATTTGTACATAAAGTCTGTGGGAATCTGGAACAAGTTCTGTGTGTAAAGAAAGTTCTGTGAGAAATCCTGCTCACACGAGACTGAGGGTGACGGAAACAACTGGAAGCAAAGTTGAGAGAGAGCTGGACTTCCCTGCGTGGCCGGTCCAGATCCATGGAAGTGTTTGCTGGTCCCAGTGGAGCAGAGTTTGCTGGCACTCACCCTGCTCTGTCTGTTCAGGTATAAACCCACGGGTGAAGTCGGGGCGTTTTATGAAAATCCTGCCCGACTACGAGCACATGGAGTACAGAGATGTTTACACCTGCCGTACGTACCCCGCTGCTGCTGCTTCCCGCACCCAGCACGCCCGGGATGCTGCATGGAGTGTGCCCTGGCTTGGAGCAAAGCACTGGGGGTGACCTTGGGACAGCAGGGAGGTGCCACCAGTCGTGGCTGGTGTGTGTTGGAGGAGCCCTGGGACCCTGCGGGGTGGCAGCGTGGGCAGGGCAGGCACTGAGGCGTGTGGATCTTTTTTTTTTGAGGTGCTTTTTTGAGGATGTCTTAGCACAGAACAGGAGCGCTCGCTCTGCTCGTTGGGAATTGCTCCTTTCTTCCAGGGGAGAATTCAGATACCCCGGGGAAGCCTCCCAAAAGCAGCTCTGGACTGGCAGAGAGCTTTGTCGTGATTCAAGTGAGCCACAGTGAAATCCACAGCCCTTTCCAGTGAAAAATGCTGAGTTTTCCCATAGTAATTCTCTCCCTCCGCACTGAATCCTTTTAAGCACCATCTCTGTGTCTAGGAAATGTTCTGCCAATGTTTTAAAGACTGTGATTTGCCTTCCTCACTTTGGATAACCTTTTTTTTTTACCTCCTCGTGTTGTGTTGAGGGAGGATTAGTTAAACCCTTGGAGTTTAGTGTTCAGCAGGAATTGAGTGGGAAGGCCTGATTAGTTTACATCAATTAAGGGAAGCCAGGACTATTTGGTGTTTATTTGGAGGGGGTGTTGAGCTGTCTCTGATGCTCCTTTGGGTCTGCAGGGTTTGGCAGACTCCAGTTACTAACTCACTGCTGCTTGGGAATGGAGTTTTTCCCACACATTAATGAGTGAGCGGATGCTGCAGAATTCCCTGTGCTGAGGGAAGTAACTGAGCAGGGGCCATGCAGGGGAGGTGGCGACTTTAATGTGAGTCAGGACAGATCAGCAGCAGGGCTACAGCAGGAATTGGGACAAAGTTTTGGGTTTGGCAGCCTGGGGTGCCTGTCAACACCAGCTGTGTTCTGGGGCTGCATGGGAAAGAGAAGCAAATCCAAGCTGCAAGGTGGATTCCTTTGGAGATGGGATGTTTGCTCCAAACTTAAATGGCATTTGGTGCTGTTCCCTCAGTTGTTATTTCTTTAGCTGCAGCCCCAAACTTCAGCCTTTTCTCTTGTGGGCTGTGTTGTTTTCCTTGGGGAAAAGCTTGGATGGTTGGACTTGATCTCAGAGGTTGGACTTGATCTCAGAGGTCTTTTCCAACCTATAGGATTCTGTAGTTCTGAGCCCATGTGGTTTAAGATGCAGTGGCCCATTTCCCCTTTTTCCCCTCCTGTGCTGTCAGGGTTTCCTGTGGAAGTCTTCCCTAATTCCTGTTCAAGCAGTGTCAGCCAGGTGAGCTCAGATCACTTTCCCCAGGGGTTTAAGCTCTCCTGGATTACTCTGGGCTCTTCCCATGAGCAGGTCAGGCATCACCAGCCTGGACACTGCTTACATTGTTCCAGCTCGTTTTGCTTCTGGAGACCTTCCTGCATCCCAGGAATCCAGCAGAATTGCAGTGGATTGGGTCTTTCCTGGTCAGGACATTCCCCAGGCAGCCTTCTGTCAGTGGAAGCTTGGCATTCCCTGCTTTTCCAGGCCCATTCCCAGCTGGATTCAGGCCCCCTTCCCATCTCAAGGGTGTGCAGAGCTACTTATGGAACTGGGGAATATCCAGGCTGGGTGAAGGCTGTCCTGGAGCATCCAGTGGATGTGGTTTTGCTCCATTTGGCAGGATGTGGACTCAGGAATTGAGATAGGCAAGAGGCTTTTCCAGGACTGAGCACAGGCAGTGGAAAACCTTGGAGAAAGACCCAAGTGCTGTTTTCTTTTGAGGAGCAGGAAGGGAAACAACTGCCAGATCCGTCCTGTCTCCTACCAGGAAGAGCCAGAGCTGGAATTCTTCAGGTTTTCCCTGCAATTAATAGCTGCTGTTTTGCTGGAGCTCAGAGACAGCCCAGGCTTGAAAACTGAGCTTTGTTTTGAGACTTGTTCAGGCCTTTGGCCAAGCACCAGCATTTTCCCCAGTAAGCTGTGCAAGCGAGTGGGATTTTTATTGGCCTCCTGTGTCCAGAATTCAGCTCTGTTTCCTGAAATTGTTCCTAAAAGGAGCTGGGCTAGGAGGGACATCCTCATCCCCCTTGGATAACTTAGTTTTCTGTCCTAAATAATAATAATACATTAAAAAAGGCTGGATTTTATCAGCTCTGTGGCAGACAGGGTGGAAGGCAGAGTGTGGTAGGTGGAGCAGCTCATCCCATTAATTAATGTGTAATTACTGAGCTGGGAATGGGGTTTGCCTTAGTGCTGCACTTGGTTCCCTGGGTGAAACCAGGCCATCAGCCTGAAATTGTTTACTGCCCAGGGAAAAGGCTCCTCCAGGCCAGCTGGCAGCAGCTCTGGACATCCCTCCCTGCTATCCTAAACTTCTGTGGAAGTTCTTGCTTTGGTGGAATAAAACCACTCCTGTAGTTCTTGCTGTCTGAAGTAATGAATGAAACAAAGCTGCTGGAACAGCTGCGCTGAAAAACACAATTCTTCTAAATTGATGCAAAACCAACCCTATTATTCAAGCCAGGCCTGGAGGTTAAAATGAGTTACTGTGGCCGCCTGAGCTGGCCGTGGACATGTGAAATATCAGTGAAATATCTTCATGGAAATAATGTGCACGCTGCTGTTCCTGCCCAGAATGCCAGACTGTGTAATGCCTTCTCGTGAAGGCTACTGGTCGTGTGAGGAAACCAGATGGACAAAAGGAAATTAGGTGGACAAGAGGAATGGCTGTGTAAGGACTGGAGGCAGGTCCCATCTCTAAGCTTTCCTCACCACAGGAGGTTTAAGATGTAAAAAAAGCCCTTTTTTCCTGCTTGCTGAAAATACTCCTCTATTTAGGTGGGATTGGAGGGACAACTGGCTCTGAGATGAGAAACAGGGAAGCCTCAACTGCTGGAGTAGATTTTGAGTGGGTTTTGGAAGCAGCTTTTGGACATCTGTGAGGTGCAGCTGCTTCTGTAGAACTTTTAAGGCCGTGACTGATGTGGCCACACCACCAGATTCCCAAGCTGGAGTGATCAATGTGCTTTGCCCGTGCTCCCAGTGGCTGTTTCTAAGGATGCTTAACTCTGGAGCCAAGTTTGTCTACACAAGGCAGTGAAATGCTTTCAAAATACTCAAATTTCCCTGTTCCTTCCTACCTTCCTGCCCTTCCCTATTTTCTGTTGCTTTGCAGTGTGAAGCATCGAGTGCATTTTTGGGAACTGAAGGCGGCAGATGCTTTTTATTTGTTTTTAGCTCTGGTTATATCGTGTGATTTGCATTAATGGGACTATGTTGCAAAAGTTTTTTGGGAATTCCTGCTGAGGTAGGTGACTCTGCCCTTCCACAGGAATAAAGAACATAAATGTGTGTGAGCTTGGGGGAGGCCTCAGCTTGGACACAATCGCTTTTCCCGAGTAAATGCAGTTGTGGGTGCTATTGGTCAGTGCTGTGTGCAGCCTGGCAGAAGGGTTTTCATTCCCAAAATCCCCACTCCTTGGCTGGATGTGCTCACTTGAGTGTCTCCCTGTTCCCCAGTGCTGCACCGCTACCGGCACATCCTGGGATTGTGGCAGCCGGACATCGGGCCCTACGGGGGACTGCTCAACGTGGTGGTGAGTGCCTCCCTCATCCCGGGGCTTTTGGGGGCTGGGAGGTGGTTTTTCACACTTTCCACCCCTGCCAGCCATTCCCAGAGCACTAAAAAGTCTGACCACTCAGCCCTCACGTGAGTGATTTGGACCCAGAGGGTTCTCCTTGGTCCTTTCTTGGTTTCTCTTAGGTTAGACGTCGGGAGGAATTTCTTCACAGGGAAGGCTGTTAAACACAGGAGTGGGCTGATGAGGGAGGGGCTGGAATCCCCATCCCTGGAGTGGACGTGGCACTCATTGCTGTGGGGTGGGGACTGCTCACAGGTTGGACTTGGAGCTCTTTTCCAGCCTGAATGATTCTGGGCTTCTTCTCATCATCGCCACCTTTTTCCAGACAGTTCTTTTGTATTTCAGCTCCACGTCAAATAGCCCCAGGAGCATGTAGAAAACATGATCAATGTTTGATGGGAAGGCTTGATTTAGAGTTTGACACTGATATTCCAGTGGCTGGCACAGGAATCTGTTCATTTACTTCATTTTCTTTGCCTGCAGCTCAACCTTTTGCGAAGGGTTTTGCAGTTGTGTGGTTGGCAAACCTTTGCACCTGCCCTAAGGCTCGTGCATCAGGTGTAGAGTGACACTGGTGCAAGATCTGTGGAGCCTGGCAGCTCTGGTGCTGCTGGGAGAGCAGTTAATGAACAACATTTGGCTGAACTGGTGAGAGCTGAGCCAGGAGTTTGCCTGGAGCCCTTGTTCTCTGCGCCAGGGTTCAACAACTGCCAGGCTGAAGCGGAACAAATCACGAGGCCTTTGGGTTTTGCAAGATTCTGTTGCATGAACGGGTGTAAGAGGGCATCCAACTGCATCAATACTTCCACTGTGACCTTATGGAGACTTCGTGGCCCTGCTCTGCCTTGGTCTCAGATCTCTCTGTGCGGAGAATATCCTGCCTCTGGAATTGCAGGCCCTGAGGGAAGGGGTTCTGTTAGGTGTGCAGGAAGGGGGCTGGCACTCGTGCCTCTCAGTGGAGGAGAGTGTTGCTTCCTGTGTTCTCTGAGTAATAAAGCCAAATAATTCCTCATCCAAAAAGCAGGGATAGTCATGGGAAGCAGAATTAATCTGGAATATCTGCCAGCAGGAGCTCTCAAACCAATTAGAGCTGACTTGCTGTGTGGTCTTTCCCTCTGGATCCTGCACTCCAGGCAAGTCATTTGCAGCAATAAAAGCCTGGGCTATTTCCAGTGGTGCAGGAGGCCTTGTAAAGAAACCCTCTTCACCCAGGGAGTGCTGGGAGTGCATATGGTCTGGGTTAATGGCTGGAAAGCTGTTTGGGAATGCAGCAAACTGCTCTGCAGCTCCTGCCCTGGGCCAGGGGAGGCCTCAGAGTTTGCTGCAGATGCCGAAGGAATCGTGCAAAGCTGATCCTGTGGGCATTGTGTCCTGTCCCTCTGCAGGTAGATGGTTTGTTCATCATTGGCTGGATGTACCTGCCCCCTCATGACCCTCATGTGGATGATCCCATGAGATTCAAACCCCTCTTCAGGATCCACCTCATGGAGAGGAAATGTGCCACGGTGGAGTGCATGTACGGCCACAAGGGACCTCATAATGGCCACATCCAGGTGAGCTCCTCTGCCTCTCTCAGCATGGTGTGTCAGAGCACTTTGGCTCTGGAAACGGATTCATCAGAAAGCTGGGAGAATTTTATTTCAGAGATACGGCTTTCACCACCCTGCTCTGTGTGTGGGCGCCAGCTTTACACTCATTATGTGTCTGACAAGTTGTGTGGGCTGTTCCCTGCTCTGAATTTGTTCCCTGGCAATGGCACAGCCAGGCTGTTGTGCTGGTTTCTGTTGGGCTGGGAGCACCAGGATGTGCACAGGCTGGGGAAAGGATGTGTAAACTGGCCTTGGGCAGCTGGTGAGTGTGCCCAGGAAGACACAGACCTTTTCTGCAGCTTTCTCCACAGTAAGACCTTGAGAAGGTGATGCACCATCCATTGGATGCTTGAAAAGCTTCCTTACAGGTGGTTTTTCTTTAAAAGAGGAAGCTGAAATGGGGAAGCAGCTTAAAACTATTATTTTCATTAGAGTGCATTGAGGTTTTATTGCTTTTATTTCTCTGTTCTTTAGCTGTTGCACTCAGTAGCAGTGCGTGATTTCTCTGTTGTAGCAAATCCAGTAACGTTTGCTTTGGAAAGCACTTACTGTGAGCAGCCTTAGCTGCATCATCCAAAGCAACTCTAAACAGGTGTGTAACCTGCTCAATTCTCCTCCGTGGTAACTACAGATTGTGAAGAAGGACGAGTTCTCCACGAAGTGCAACCAGACGGATCACCACCGGATGTCAGGGGGCAGGCAGGAGGTGAGTGCTCTGCCAGGGCTCTGCACTGAGCCTCTTTGTGTGTCCCCAAGATCAGCTCTCAGCTGCTGTTGGGCTGCGGGAGGTGCCCTTCTGATTTCTGTGTGATCTGGCGTGTATGAAGCCCCAGGCTGGGAGCTTTTGGCTGACTCCCTGTTTCAAGCAGTTTTCTGTGTCAAGGGGCTCTTTGAGCCCCAGCACCTTCCTCCTGTTTTGGTAGCTGACCTGTCCAGAGGGGGTCAGCAGCACATCTTGGACATCACCAGCACTCCAAGCACTGATCTCAGTGGCATTGCTGTCTGGCTAATTAAGATCTTTGGAACACAGTGAGCACCAGCTGCATTTGGATACCTGCTGGTCAGCGAGGCACCTTCCCACTGCTTGCCTTGCTCGAGGGGTTAAAAGCTTCATTTGCTTGTTTCTCCTGTGTCTGTCAGCTCTACCCAGCAAGGCAGATTCCTGACTGAAATACCTGTGTTTAAATGCAGGTATAAATGTCAGGATAAACACCTGTGCCAGGTACTGCTGTTTGCTTCCAGCTGGTTCCACGTGACAGATCTGATATTTCAGCTGCATCTGAGGAACACTGTAGAGTGTCTGTCTGCTAATGGGAAACAGCTGGGTGAAAGGTTTAGTTAAGTGTTTTCTGGTGCTGGAGCAGATGAGAAATGCTTTAATACTTTCAAAGCACCACGTCAAGTGTGCGTGGCATTATGGAAATTGGAGGATCTGGCTTGGGAAGATAAAGGAGGCAGGTTTGGAATATCACTTGGCAGGCTGCTATCTCAGTGTAAGCTGTTATCACACCAACTCATGGCAGGGTATTAACTTGTCAGAGCTGCAGCTGGGGTACTTCAGGAGATGCTTTCAAAGCACCCTTTGGATTTAGATGCATCAGTATTAAATCAGCAGGATTTAACCTCCTAAACCCTCAGTGCTTTTCAAAAACTTTTTTCTTTTATGTTGAGCGTGTCAGGACAGGGCGCAGGAGTCAGCTTGTGGGCACACAAATGAGTTTCTGTGAGGGAAAGAGCAGATGAGCTACTTTGCAGTAATAGACCGTGCTTATGCCTTTATTCTGAGGAGGTTTGTGCTTTTACCTGGGATTTATTTGAAGGGGAGCCTGCTTATTGTGTGACCAGTGGCAGTTACCGTGATCACTATTTGTTAAGCATATTTCCAAGCCAACACGTGCTTGTTGCCAAATCCGGCCACATTTCCCTGTCTTTGGCAGAGGATGTGCCCTCCATGTGTCTCTGCCAGTGAAATGTGCTGTCACAGGGTCACACTGTGGAGGCATCTTGGGGCACATCACTGAAATGACCTCATCCTCCCCCTTTTCTCTGCGTGCTGCAGGAATTCCGGACGTGGCTGAGGGAGGAGTGGGGTCGGACTCTGGAAGACATTTTCCACGAACACATGCAGGAACTCATCCTGATGAAGTTCATCTACACCAGCCAATATGAGTAAGGGCTGCTGCACCTTCTCAAGCACACTGGAGCATTTTTTCCTGAGATGGGGTTTTCCATGTGCTTTCACAGCCAGAGGAATGTTGTGTCTCTGCAGTGCTTCCCAGCTGTACAGGGAGATGAGGTGGAATGACAGCAGTAGGAATAGGATTCCAAGTTCTACACAATAACAATGCACAGTAAGGTGCTTCTGAGCCATTTAACTCTGTTCAATTTGAAGACAGAGCAAATGCCTGTGAACCCAAGGAGTGTCTGGTTATTATCCATATTAGTCAGTGTGCTTTGTAGTGCAGGAATTAGAGAGTCCCTGAGACGCTGGGGATTTTAACCATCTCTCCAAGCTTCTATTAGCAGCCACCTCACTGTAGCAGATGCTTAAATGTGCTTCACTCTCAGGTTCTCTGGGAATCTCGAGGGCTGAGGAAATTTCCTTGCTGCAGGAGTCTCCTGGTGTGCTCATGGGGACGGTGGGGAGAGAAGCATGGGGAGGGAGGCAATGCTTGCAGAGTTCTAAAGCAAATCTGAAAACACAGATCCTGCCTGTCTTGACAACATCCCCAAGCTGCTGGAGGAGCAGAATGCCAACACATTGCTGCTGGGGAGGGATTTTTCCCTTGACTTCTCTGACGTTTTTCTCTTGCACAGCAACTGCCTGACGTACCGGCGCATCTACCTCCCGCCCGGCAGCCCCGACGACCTCATCCAGCCAGGCCTCTTCAAAGGCACCTACGGGAGCCACGGGCTGGAGATCGTCATGCTGAGCTTTCATGGCAAGAAAGCCAAGGGCACTAAGATCACTGTGAGTGCGTTGTCCTTCCTCTCAGGTGCTTGGGAAAGTGTTCTCAGCGCCGTGGATGCACAGGAGAGATTTGTGTCCGGCAGCTGGCAGCCCCCAAACCCTGTTCCCGGTGGGGATTGGTGGCGCTGGGTGAATCTCAGCATGCACAGAGTAACCAGAACCTGCTCTGCAAAGTTTCTCCTGGCTCCCCTTTTCCCCCCTTTTCCCCCTTCCAGCTGCTTTCTGTGAGCAGCTGCTAGCAGGTCACTGGAGATCCCCTGTGTGTGTGAGAGGAGCAGGTACCAAATGTTGGCAGCTCTTCACTGAAGTCAGGCAGGGGAGCTCCTTCCTCCCCACAGGACGGGATTCTGGTCAAATGCAGCTGCAGCTTTGACTTTCTCTCACCCTTGCAAGTACAGCTTTTGATTCAAAGTTCTGGTTCTGGGAAGGGGAAAGCAGAGATGTCAAAGAACAGCAAACAAGGTCCGAGCAGGGTTTTGTAATTGCCAGCTTGGTGATTGTAGAATAGGGTGAGCTATTAACGAGTTCAGGTGATGGATCTGTAGCACCTGGTGTCTGCAGCCATGCTCTTCCTTCCCGTCCCTAGGGAGATCCCAACATCCCAGCTGGACAGCAGACTGTGGAGATAGACCTGGCACATCCTCTGCAGCTGCCTGACATCGAGAACCTGCGAGACTTCAGCGAGCTCTCCCGCATTGTGCTGGAGGTGCAGGAGCAGGTCCGGCGGGAGGAGCAGGAGCGGGAGCAGCGGCAGGAGGAAGAGGAGCATTCCCAGCAGGCTGCCTCCCAGCCTGCCAGTCCCCTGGGAGAAGATGCTGAGGGGGAAGAGACTGCAGCTGGGGCAGAGGGCACGACCCAGGACAAGGCCCCAGCTTCCCAGCCCTTCGTGCTGCCCATGGGAGTGATATCGAGGAATGAGGATTATCCCCGGACCTGCCGAATCTGGTAACTGGTGGTTTTATGGTTGATGGATTTTTGAAAGGGAAGGGGGTGTCTTTGAGGTGTGTCCTGTATTTGTGTGCCCTTTACCTGCCTGTGGATCTCCCAGCCCCTTGGGCTCAGATTTCACAGAATCCTAGAATGGTTTGAGTTGAAAGGGACCTAAAATCCCATCTTGTTCCACCTCTGCCATGGGCAGGGATACCTTCCACTAGACCAGGTTGCTCTAAGCCCTGTCCAACGTGGCCTTGAACGTTTCCAGGGATGTGTAATCCATAGTCTCTGGTTCCTGCCTCTGCTGCCCAATTTCCCATGCTTTGTTTTGTTCCCTCTCTTACCACGCTGTCATCTGCCATCCCACTTCCCTGCTAGATTTACTTCAGAAGCTGGCACCTCTCCTGAATTCCACACCCCGCTTTTTCTTGGTGTGTTTTATGTTCCAGAGCTGCCCAGCTCATATATTTGGAGCTGTTCAAAGCTGCTTCCTGTTCCCGTGTGTGTCATTCATGTTTTTTGGCTGTGGGAGCACAGTGCTCTCTCCCACCTTTCCCTGGCCTCTGGTGCCTTAGGGCACCCCAAGCTCGAGGTGCAGGCGTGCAGAGAGCTGTGCTGAATGGGAGCTGGAGTTGGTGAAGCAGCACACTAAATGAAGTGTGGAAAAAGTGCCTAAAAGCTGAGGCTTAGGCAGGTGACCTTCAGCCAAACATCTGTGCTCATGGAAAAACCTTCCCAGAGCTAGTTAATCCCAGAAGGCTCCTGCTGTCACAGCTCAGTTGTGTTTGGATAAAACCCTGCTCCACCTGCTGCTTGCTCAGAGCTTTGAGTGACCTTTATTCCTCCTTAGGTCCTGGTAGATTTTTCTGCTTTTTAGATTTTTCTCTCCCTTGCCTTGGGTTTTGCCTCTCTGGTCACGCTCCCAACATGCCTTTGCTTTCCTGGGAGGAATGAGCCTGTGCTGATCCTTGAGTTGCACAAGTTAATCTCAGATGGGTTTAGGGGCTGAACTGCTGAAAACCCAGCTTTGGTGTGCAGGTGCTAAATAGGATAACCCCAAAGCAGGAACCTACAAATAGCAGTGGGGAGTTCCTTGTCTTAGTAGAGAAACCGAGTGTAGGACTCGCTGTTGTGTCACACCCAGCAGAGTGGCTTGATGCCTTAAGTTTTAGCTTTTATATTTTTTAGATTCTGTGCTGAAAACGCAGTGGGTACTATGCTGTACTACAGTGGGTAGGTTTGGGTTTCATATTAAGTGCTACTAAGCTCTCTCCACAGAGTAGAAACAAAACAATTCCTTCTCTAGCTTGAGATCAACAACTTTCAGGCTCAAGAACAAAAACAACGGTGAAGTGAGAAGAAAAACAAGGAGGATGGAGCTTCACAACCTGAAGCTGTGGTTGGGCAATTTCACTCAAATACGCTGATGGACCAAACTTATAAAAGTGTGGGACCTCATTATCGGTTGTCCATTTTTTTTGGCGACCATTTGGGTGCATCTAGGGTGTGGCCCAGCCAGGCTCTTGTGAGGCCTTTTACTAAATCCCTGCTTCATCCTTTTGCTCTGTCTAGTTCTCTGTTCCAGATCAGCCTCTAGAAGGCATCATCTCCAACAGAGTTCTGTGCTGATTTCTTAACCAAATACTGGGTGATCCTGGCTCTTCTCACGCCTGCTTTGTCCTTGTCCCCTGGCAGTTTTTACGGGACGGGGCTCATCGCTGGCCACGGCTTCACCAGCCCCGAGAGGACGCCGGGCGTGTTCGTGCTGTTCGACGACGACCGCTTCGGCTTCATCTGGCTGGAGCTCAAATCCTTCAGCCTCTACAGCCGCATCAAGGTCTCCTTCCAGAACGCCCAAGCGCCTTCCCGCGAGGCCTTTGATGAGATGCTCAAGAACATTCAGTCCCTGGCTACTTGATGAGTGGTTGGTGATGGACAGGGCTCGGGGTGGCAAAGGCTGCTGCGCTCCCCAGCCGGGGCTGGGGTGGGGAGCCCTCGCTCTCGGTACCTCTGGATAGAAGCATGCACTTTGAATAAAAGCCTTTTTACCCCACATGTACACACATCCCAGTTCAGACATCCGTGACTGCCCTTTCCTCTGTGCCACTCCACTCTGCTTCCCAGCAGTCCTTGTTTCCCAGTCTGTGCTTTGGAGAACTGAAGGGATCCTGCAGAGGAGGGAGCAGAACTTCCTTAGTGCAAAAAAAAAAAAAAAAAAGAATGTATTGGGGCAAAACCAACTTCTGGTCAGAGCTGGACAGAGGAACAGGCACTGACAAAGCACATCCTCCTCTCCAGAAACCTTTCTGTGGGTGCAGCATTGCCAGGAGAGGCTGGTGTGATACCTGCATCCTTGGCTTGCTAGTTGGAGTGTGTGGTTTCCTTTGGAGAATTCCCTCAGCAAGGGCAGGATCCCCACTGCAGATGAGTGTGTGCAGCATCGTCCTGGCTTCTGGAGTTCGATGGATGTGCTGTCCCTGGAGCTCCAGGTCTGGGTGTCTCCCTGAGACCAGAGATCTTTTTTTTTTTTCTCCTTGCAGGAGCTGGGTGTGGAACTGGAGATGGGTGTAAACTGCAGAAGCTGGTGTGATCAGACTGGTTTGTACCTGAAAGGTTTTCTCAGATCGTGTGAAGTGGGTCTGAAAAGGCACAGGAAAGGAGCCCAAAGAAAGCCAGCTGTGAGATGAGCCCAGTAGGCTCCAGATGGGCAGCAGAAGGTGCCACATGTCACTGGTCCTGTGAGACCCCAGGGGTGCCATTCCTGTTCAGTGTGCCCTTCAGAGTCCAGAGTGACAAGGGATTGTCCTTGTGTATTGTGTGGCTTGTTCTGGCTCCTGTAACGGTGCTGCTGCCCCACTCACAGGACCCTTCTTTCCCTGTCTGGTTGCACTTGTTTTCATCCCAGATGGTTTTGTGGCAGATCTGAGCTCCACTGGGAATTGTGTGCTGCAGGCAAGGGAGCAGATTGCCTTTGGACTGTGGTGTGCAGGAAGATCCTGGCCAGTGCTCGTCTCCAGGCTGTGAGTTGTGCTAGAAACCATCAGCCTAACACAGCCCTTTGTTGCAGCTGCCCTGTGGCTGTGATGACAAACTCCAGGTCCCTTCTTTTCTCCCCAGATCAGTGTCTAACAAAACCCTGCCGTCACATCTCGGCAGTTTTAGGTCTGTAAATGTGTCTATACCTGTGCTGGGAGGTTTCAGGCCCCTTCTGTGGAGAAGTTTCAGTCCCTCTGCCTGGTTCCAGTGCCTGTGAGCAGCAGCTTTTGTTCTCACTCTCACAAGGGCTTTTTGCCATTTCTGGCTCTCCTGTGTTCCCTCAGCTGTGTGAGAACTCCAGCAGCAGCTCATGTCACTCACAGGATTAATTCCTGTTTCTCTGGATAGAGTTCTCCAAACCTCTGGGAATTTCAAGGTGATTTAGGGCACTTTTTGCTTTGTTTCCTGCAACTCTGTGAGGAGTGGCAAGCCTGCCTCAGTGCTGGGGGGCTGTGACAGGCCTGGTGCATGAGCTGGGGAAAGCAGGCTGGTTGTGAGCAGCCTGTGGAGGTTTTCCTGCAGAGGGAAGATCACACGGGGCTGGGAGAGGGGGAGTGGCTGCTCTCTGTGCCTTGGGTGGGCAGAGAGGTGAGCTGGAGCTGAAATTGGGCATCTCAGCTTTGTGCTGCAGCTGCTGAGCTCTGTGCAGAACTCGTGCCTGATTTGCAGGCAGGTTTCCAATTTGGTGCAGGTTTCTGGGACAGCTAAAGATGTTCAGTGCTGGGTTAATGGTTGGACTCGATCTCAGATCTCTTCCAGGCTAAATGATTCTATGATTAGGACTTTATTTGGTATCTCAGTGGCCTGTTTATCTTGGAGTTTGCTGTTAGGCTGCTGTAGTTCTGCCTTGTGTTCAGCTCAGAGGGATGGGAGATGTCCCCTTGGGCAGCTGTTCCCATTGCTTGTCCCTAAAACCAGCTCTTCAGCTAGATCCATAGCTCTGATTGCAGATTCCTCCCCACTTCAATATCCCCACCAAAAAAAAAAACCCAAAAAGAAAACCCTGAAGTTTTACACAACTGACTTGATAATTTTTGCTTTTAACTTAAAATTAAAATTTTTAAAATGGAGATTAAAATCCAGATTGCCCTGCAAGTACCTGAGGCTTGAGTGACTGTCCCAAGTTCTGACCTGTCTGTAGCCTCTGTCCTTTGTCTCCTGGGCAAGGTGTCACCTGTTTGCTGTTGGCACAGGTTGTGCATCTGCTCTTCCCTGGGCTTCTTGTCCCTTCTGAACCTTTCCAGTGGCAGTGCCAAGGGTCTCCTGAAGGCCAGACCTGCTTGGCTGGCTGGAGGGAAGGGTTTTGGTGGAGGCTGATGCCCTGTGGGAATTTTTCCCAGCTCTGCCTTGCCCCTGTAGTGGCATCTTTTTATTTATAACTCACCTGGCTGGCCTCAAAATGTCAGGCTAATTCCTGATTAAAGGCAGAACTGCTGGTACCCCCTGGCTTTGTTCTGTCTGGAGCAAAAGAAATAGCAAGTTTTGTATTAATATTCTTCCTCTGATGCCTTTTCTCACCTTCTGCTGCTCCAAGCCTGGCAGGCTTTTGTGGCACTTCAGAAAAAAATTCCCTCTGGTTTGGCTGAGGGTGGGGAAAGCTGTGAAGATGGATTTGGGAATGCTGGGGATGCTCCTGTGCCCATTCCTTTGTGTGTGTCTCTGTCAGTGCTTCCAGAGCAAAGCAGGGTAGCATGGAGTTAAAACTCCCAGCTCTGGAATCCTTGGGAAAGGGGAGACAGATTTAGGAGCAGGCAGTTTAGATGTGATTCCCCATGGCCAAGGGGGCTGCTCCTGCTTTCCCAATCCTGCTTTTCCTCGTGGGAAGCTGTGCAGGAGGACAGGGCTTTGCTGCGCTTGGTGCAGGCCATACCACCTCCTGCACAGCACTGCATTCCCCACTTCTTTCCCAAATCCCAGTTTTCCAGCCCGTTGGGATCTTTGTGAGAGCTGTTGACAGGGGTAATGTGTGCTGGGGCCCTGCAGATGGTGATAAATCTCTGCTGCCGACGTCTCCTCGTCCTTTTGGCTCTGCAGGAAATCTTGGGGACAGTTGGCTGGATTTCTTCATCCCAGATGGGTGGAAAGTGCTGGCGAGGATGGAAAACAACTTGTCAGGGCTAGGAGTACTCTTGGCAGGAGCCTTTTGGATTGAACAAAGCCTTTGCAGGGAGGTTGCAGAGCCCCAGTGGCCACTGCAAGACCTGGGGCTGAATTCTGGCTCGGGGCCAGCAGGTGACTGGTTCGTGTGCTGGGGGTGGGTTCTGCTCGTCCATCCTGCTCCCTGTGTTGTCAAAGCACGTGGATTTGGCCAGCTGGAAAACAGGAACATCAAAGCTCCAGTTTGTTTGCCTTGGGCCTGATTTGAGAGCTGTGAATGTGCCGTGCTCAGGCGTGGTGGTTGTGGGAGACTCGCTGCCCTCCACGGGGATTTGTCAGGCTGGATTTTACTGAGGAGGAGGAAAAAAGGATGGAGTTGTTTGTAAATCTGGGTGTCAGCTCCATTGTGGAGTGAACAGCAGTGCTGCTACAGCTGCCCTGGAGTGGGACAGCAGCAGTGGGAGGGCAGTTCCCTAGGAAATGTGTGCTGGGGAGAAAGGGAATTCCGTGCAAACGTGCCCGGAGGCGTCAGCTCCCAGGAAAAGCCCAAACCACAGCTGGCTCAGCGATTACTTTTCAACGGGGATGACTCTTTCTTGCTTTTTATTAATTTAAACCTAGTGGAACTCGATGGGTGTTTTGTGGAAATGGGTTGTTTAGGCTCAACTTGCTAGTTTAGGGAATGATAATGTGTTAACTTCTGTCTTGTAGCTGGCTGCTCACGTGGCCAATAATCCTCTGTGGTGTTCAGCTGCCAAAGGCTCGTGCTGCCCTTACCAGTGGGACAGTGAATTATTTGGGATGTGGAGTGGAAGAGAGAGGTACCAAACTGTGAGTGCCACTGACCTTTGGGTGCTTTGTGTGCTGAATTAAAATGTGTGGTTCTGGTTTTTGTTTGGATTGCAATCTTTGGAACTTTTGAGGCAAAAGGACACTTGGCTCGATTGTGTTCATTAGAGTAATTAAAGCAATCTGCACTTTTGTTTTGTCATTGATTACTCCCCCTTCCTTGTTCCCATTGTATTTTGCACTCACCACTTTAACATGACACTGATGGATTAATCTGGGCATTTCCTGTAAGTTTTGAGTGTGGATAAGTCTCTATAAAAGTATTAAAAATGATGGTGAAACATAAATCCCTGCTTTGTACAGAGGGCAGTGGGAGGAAACCACTGGACATCCAGCACCACAAATGTCCATGTGGAACATGATAAGTTGTACTTTAATCTCACCACCTGTCCAAGGGCTGGAGGTTTGCCTGTCCTTTTCTTGGTGGCTTTGAGAGGAATGGGATGTATAAAATCAACACCTGGCCTACTTCACCCCAAATTTTGGAAAGCTGAGTGTGTTACTTTTACACCTGATCATTGTTACCCAAGGAGCCTTTTCCAATTTCAAATAATAAAAAGCAAAGTTTTGTGAACTTAGTTCTGTTTGCTTGGGTTTTTTTCCCCCTTGTCCCAAAGGAACACTTGGGCCAGTTCCACCCTCCTAATGTGCAGCTGCCTCTCTTCCAGCGTGGGACAGGAACTTATCTTCCCTTGTTTGGGTACTTGGTGAGCAGTTCTGATTTCCTGACGACGTGAGACACACATCCCACACCTCATGCTGTGAAATCCCAATTCTTGCCTTATCCCTGTTTCCTGTTCTCCTGCTGCATCTCCCCTGGGGTGCCTGGCTCCCTCCCACAGCAGATTTGGGGTTGCAGAACCGACACCCTGAGCCCTGACAAAGCCTCCCTGCCCTCCTGGGCCCAGCTTTCTCTGCCTGAAAGGAAGCCTGAGGTAATCCTGGATATTTTTTTTTTCCCGTTCTTCCTTCCACTTGGTCTGAAAGGGATCAGCTGGCACCAAACCGGGATGAGGAGGGGGAGGCAGCGTGATGGTGTCAGCCCCCTCCTCTGTGGGATCAGGCTGAGGGTTGTCTGCGTTTCCTGCACTTCAAATTCACACCCACTCCAGCTCTGCACTGCTTTTCCAAGTGATTCTGGGGATATGGGAGAACTTGTGGCATGAGCTCAGCTGCCACCAAGGAGCTTTTCCTCCTCCTGCTGCAGGTCCTGTGCCAGCCCCGTGTTCCCTGTCCTGCCTCTCCTGGAAGCAATGTCGTGCTTTGAGTTTTGCAGCCCAATTTTTCTGGTAAGTTCCTTGGCAGCTGATTGTTTCTGAGAATGAACCCTGGCCGTGGAGCACTGAACTCCCCAAGTTCAGGCATGAGCTCCTAATCTGGAAATGGCTCTGCTTCAGTGCTGCTGGCTAATCCAGGCTGGAGTGCTCTGTTGCAGCTCCCCAGTGCCATCCCCTGAATGTCTGGCATCTTCCATTCCCCCTTTTTTATATATTTGTATGTATTTTTATACCACCAATGCCTTCCCCTCATCCCATGCAGTGATTTTGTGGTGCTGCAGGCCCGTTTGGGTGTTTGATCCTCAGCAAGGCAAGAGTAAAACACAAGTTCAGTAACTCCTGCCTTATGTTTGGCCTTGGAGGAGCACAAATGTGGTTTCTTAAGTGGCAGCACTGCTGAATGCCAGCCACAGCCACTTCCCAAGTGCTGGACTGGGAGCTTCCCTCTCCTTCCAAGCTGGAGATGAAGGATCCGTGCAGGGCTGAGCTCCTTTGCTACAGCCCCTGGCCAAGGAGTGAGGAGCTCCCTGAGACCTGGCCGAGGTGTTCCTGGCCGGGTGGGTTCCTCCTCCCAGCTCAGTGGTGGATAAACTGATTTTTCTGTCTGCTGAGGGTCGAGTCCTGACTGTCACAGCTGTTCTGGGCTGCTCACTGTGGAACAGGGTTGTTCCCCGAGCTGTTGGCTCAGAAGCTGAGGTGGTGCAGGGGGAAATTTTTCTCTCTCTGACAGGACAGGCACGTCCCACACTGGTTTGGGGACACTGTCTCTGCTGGGTCTTGCTTTCTGCTCTCGGGGATGTCTCTGCTCCACCAAAAAGGCCCAAGCACTCCTGCTCAGCATTCCTGCCTCTTCCTACCTGGCTTGCTCCTTAAAGCCCACAAGGCTTTTTGCTTTCAGACAGGAAGGAAGGTGGGTCTGCTTTCTTAAAGCCACCAGTATGAGTCCAAAATCACTTCCCAGTGTGAGCCCAAGCCCTGGCAGCAGCTGGAGCCTTTCCCTGGCGTGAGGATGGGTTGTGACAGCTTCAGGCTCTGCCATTCCCTCTGCCTTTCCACCCACCTTGCTCTGTGATCCGAGAGCTGGCACTTCCCAGCTTCCAGGACTTTGGGAGGCACCTAAACACGAGGAATGTGGGGCTGTCCACGCTGGCTTCTGCCCTCCCCTCTCTGCGTCATCCCAGTGCTTTGCCTGGAGGAGGGTGAGCAAACTGGTGTGCGTTCCACTCATCCCAGTTCCCAGCAGGAATTTCCTTCCTCCTCCTCCCCCCAGTGAAGGTTAATTAATGGCCAATTAAAGCCTCCTGAGCTCCTTCTGTAGTTCCTCAGAGCCATCACTCCTTTCTTTGCCCGCTGCCGTGATCCAGCCGTCCTTAACTTCCGTGAGCGATGGGCTCTGCTCGTGGCTTGGTGTCACCTCGTCCCTTCAGAGCCCCTGTGGGGTTCAGTCCCGTGGGGGTGGGGTTCAATCCCGTGGGGTTCAATCCCGTGGGATTCTCCCCGAGCAGCCGCTGCCGGGCGAGGCTGGGCCGCGCCGTGTCCGCCAGGGGGCGCCTGGAGACCGGACACGGACACTCGTGGAACCGGGATCGGCATGGACAGGGACAGGGACATGGACAGGGACATGGACACTCGTGGGACCGGGATCGGCATGGACAGGGACAGGGACATGGACAGGGACATGGACACTCGTGGGACCGGGATCGGCATGGACAGGGACACGGACATGGACAGGGACATGGACACTCGTGGACCGGGATCGGCATGGACACGGACATGGACACTCGTGGGACCGGGATCGGCATGAACAGGGACAGGGACACTCGTGGGACCGGGATCGGCATGGACAGGGACACGGACACGGACAGGGACATGCACACTCGTGGGACCGGGATCGGCATGGACACGGACATGGACAGGGACACAGACACTCATGAGACCGGGATCTGCGTGGACACAGACAGGGACAGGGACATGGACACTCGCGGGACCAGGATCGGCAGGGACACGGACACGGACATGGACAGGGACACTCGTGGGACCGGGATCCACACGGATATGACCACGTGTCAGACTGGGATTCACAAGGACACTGACACTTGTGGGACCGAGATCCACGTGGACACTTGTGAGATCAGGATCAAATGGACGCTGACATTTATGGGAGCGGGTGCCATGCGGACCTGGACACTCATGGGACTGGGAGCAACACAGACACGTGGAATGTTGCACCCTGAGGCCACCTGCTGAAATCGGGATCCCTGGAGGTACCTGCGGGGCTTGGGACCCCCGGGGCATCCCCCAGGTGGGACATGAGGGCACCGGTGGGACTCGGCTCCTCCTTCCCTGCTCCCCCACCAATCCGCTGTTGCACCTCCCACCCCTCCCCAGCTGATCCCAAATGAATCAGTTCCCACCATCCCATCTCTGGCACCTGGGGGACAACCCTAAATTCCTTCCCCTCCCTCTCTCCCTTCATATCTTACCTCTCTTGGAAGCGTTTTCCTCCATGGGTGGCTCCTCCCTGGGGCTGTCTCCTTGTCATCCCTCTCCTCACCTTCGGGAACCCGAATTATCCCTGCCCTGGGACACGCCGCCCGCCCAGGGCCTCTTCCAGGCTTCTAATATCCCCACCATTAATCCAAGAGCACGGTGGGGCGTTCACTCGTGTGACCACTGTGCTTCAGTCCTGGTTTCCATCGTCCCTGAGCCCTCAGAGCCAATGTCCCCTTGTTCCCTGCTCTGGTGCCTTCATCCCAACCTTGTTCCCAACCTGTCGGTGTTTTTCCTGATATCCCGTGGTCCCGAGCTCCGTTACCTGCCTCGCTCAGCCCCTGTGTGTTCCTGCTAATTAAAAACAAACGAGGAGATGCTGGTGAGTGATGGAGCTCTTGGATAAAGAACACGGAAATTTAATTTTCTGCTGCTCTGGGAAAGAGAGGCCTTGGATATTGCTCGTGCACCTTTCCAAGCACTTTTGCTATGAAGGGGAAACTTGGCTTTGCTTGGGACCCTTCCCAAAGATTCCCACGTGGACAACGTGCTTGTTTTATCCAGGACCACATCTGGGCCGTGTTATTTTTTTTAGGGAGAAGGTGCCAAATTCTCCCTGTGGTTGGCGGTGCCCGACACGGGGACAGCTGGAGGGGAAACCTTCTCCGCTGCAAAACAAGCGGACAGGGCAGCGATGGGAAAAACCACGGCCGGGAGCCAGGAAGCAGGAGCTGTATCCCGGCCCCCGCCGCGCTCCGAGCACAATTCCCTTCTCCCTCTTTGTTTTCCCTAATTGCACAGCGAGGCCTCCGGGCACAGCCTGTTTCTTCCTCCGCACCGGCACAAAGCTCTGCGGAGTGGGGCTGGGACGTGCTGACCCGGGAACGGGGAATGCGACCTTGGGAGAGGGATCCAACCGGTTTGGGCCTCCCTGGGGAGCGATGCTCGGCCGCTGAGCCCCGGTGGCGGCTCTGCCCTGCGGGGCTGTGCTGCTCCCCGGGGAGCAGAGCGGGATGAGCCCCCTCCCGGCCCACCCCGCTTATTCCAGCTGGAGCCTCCCCAGGGATGGATGGAGGCGCTGGGGCAGCAGCACGAACCGCCGGAGCGGGGTCCCCGCTGGGCTCGCAGCAGATTTAACCCTTCCCTTGAGGCCTTTGCGGTGGGCTATCAGCTCCTCCCGCTGGGCACGGGTTTCCCTCCTTTCCCCGGCGCTTCCCTGCCTGCGGCGGGGTTGTTTCCCATTGGAGAGGGCTCAGGGAGGCGAGGTGGAATTACAGCGTTACAGACAAAGCCTTAACACAATCTTCCCTGCGTGAGCAGCGTTGCAGGGGGAACGTTCTGCGGAGCGGGCTGCAAATGAGGCGCTCCGCGGTGCAGGATGTACGAGGAATTGCTCCATCACCGCTCCTAATGGCTTAACCAACAAAATCCATATTCATAAATCAAGCCAGGAGCGGGAGCCGACCTCTGTTCAGTGGTGCAGCCAGGAATAAAGGCAGATTATGAATTGCACCGAGCTGCTGCAGCTGCCACGGCTTGGCCTTGGCATTAAACGGAGCCCAAGGAGAGAAGATACAATCAAAGCTGTCTGGAGGCAGCTGAAGGATTAGCTGAGTCAACCAGCAAAGAGCTGAGCTCATTTATCGGGTTATTTTCAGGACCCTGGATGGAATTTTACCCTCAATTACCGATCTCACACTTGGACAGAAGGGAATCATCAGAAACGGGCTTTTTCCATGTGTTGGCTCTTTGGGTTTGGGCATTGCAGGGGTGTGGTGGAGCTCACCGAGGGGAGCTGATGAGGGCTGGGAAGTGGAGCCAGGGAGAGAGGGAGAAATGGATGGATCTGTCCTCTTTGGCCAAGGGAATTGTGGAGCAGGGGCTGTCACAAATACGCTGGCAGAAGGACCTGGTGGTCTCTCACCACCACACAGGGCTGTCACCAGCACCGGGTCAGGCCAGCTGTGGCGTTTTCTGTCCCCCCCAGGAACGCAGGATTCATCATTTTCCAGCCTGAAAATAACCAATGACCCCTAAAATCTCACTGGAAAATCCAGCACAAAGTCTGGCTCTGCCTCTTTGCAGCTGAGCTTGGGGTTAGCACAGAATCGTGGAATGGTTTGGGTTGGGAGGGACCTTAAAACTCATCCCAGTCCACCCCTGCCGTGGGCAGGAACACCTTCCACTGTCCCAGGGTGCTCCAAGCCCTGCCCAGGGGACACTTCCAGGGATGGGGCAGCCACAGCCAGGACCTGCCCACCCTCACAGGGAGCAATTCCTTCCCAATATCCCATCCAGCCCTGCCCTCTGGCAGTGGGAAGCCATTCCCTGTGTCCCGTCCCTCCATCCCTTGTCCCATGTCCCTCTCCAGCTCTCTTGGAGCCCCCTCAGGCACTGGAAGAGGCTCTAATTTCTCCCTGCAGCTTTCTCTGTGAGCCAGGCGAGGGTGGATTCTGCAGCTTGAACCAAAGCTGCCTCTGTTTCCCCCAAAGTCCGTCCTTTCCCTGGTGAGCTTGGCAGAGGGAGGGAAGGGGCTCTGCAGGGCTGGCTGCTCTCCCAGCCCACAGCAGCTCCCTGTGACGGAGGGCCCAAAAATAGAACCTTTCCCGGGAGAGGAGAGGAATAATACTTTTCCTGACACCCTGCAATTGCCTTGAGGCTGCCGACGTGCTGATAAGCAGTTGTTTGCCTGGGCTTTGGAGCAAACGTGGTTTATCTCTTCCTTGTTCCAGCCCTGCAGGAAAAACCCAGCGCTTTCTCTGCCGTGGGACCCCCCAGGTCTGTATTTGATTATTTCTCTCTTCCAGCAGCACCTGGAGATTTGACTGGAATTCCCAATCCTGGCAGGGCTCAGGGCCCCACCGTGCTCTTGGATTAAAAGCCCAGAAGCACCAGGAGGTGCAGGGCAGCATCAGGTTTTAGGGGGGGTGAGCTGAGCGGATCTGATTCCCCAATTAGTGGTGGTTTGGAGGTCAGGGATGTGAGTTCCCATCCGGGCTGCTCCCTCCAGAGCTTTTCCGGGAGGAGGAAACGTTTGCAGCCGCCTGTGCAAACAAGAGGCCCCGAGGAGGAAACACATCAGGCTGGGGGAAATCCTGGCCTGCAAAGCTCAGGGCTCCAGGAGAGGATTAAATCCCGGAGAAAACTGCGATTACCCCCCTCCCTCTGCTGTCCTGCCCCCAAACTCCTGGTTTTGGGTGAGGTGATGCCACTGCCCCGTGCAGGGCATGGTGATGCTGCTTTTAGTGTGCAGAGTTTGGTGGGCAGGAGAAAACCTTGCTGTGACCCTTGCTAAAAGATTGATATTCCATATGAAGCTGATTTTAGGTATTTTTTAGCCAGCAGGTCCTGGGGGTGATGTCTCACTTCAGTGGTCGCAGCCTCTTGCAGCAGCAGCACTCTCCAGGTTCAGCTGAGCTTTTCCCTCCATAAAACTCAAATCCCCTCCTTTGCTTCCACCTTCCCTGGGGCATGGTCGATGCAAGCAGAGGCTTTTCCCAGCTCCAGCCCATCTCCAGGAAGCAGGATGACATTAAATCCAAAACAAATTACGCTGTGCACTGGAGTGAGGCTGCTCGGATGCGTTTCCCTTCCCTAACGATGGAGGCAGTGGGAATTGCAGCACCATTAATTCCTCCTTTTGCCTCCTGCGACTTGTCAGTGCCTCTCCCCCGTGCCTGGTAAGTGCCTCATCCGCTGGCTCGGATGCTCTGCTGTGTCCCTGGAATCTTCTGTCCAACCTCAGTGCTGGAAGGTCTCCCCTGCAGCCTGGGGATGCTGCGGGAGGATCCCGGAGCTGCAGGATGCAGCAGGGGTTACAGGGAGCTCCGGAAGGGCCACCCCGACCCCGGCCCCCCACAGCGTTTCCTTCTGCTTTGGAGCCTTTTGGGGTTGCTGGTGCAGGGTGAAGGGATGGGGCAGCTGCCAGGCTCCAAGGCATTCCCAGCCTGGAGGAAAATCAGCCGTGCTGCCGGCTCTTGGAGTGGGAAACTGCCGCTCAGAGGACAATAAAGGTTATTAAATGTCAGGGAGAAATAAAGCTGCCTTCTCCCCAGTTTTTTGCCCGTTTTCTCCCCTGGCTGTGCTGTTTGCAGGCGCTTTGTGCTGCAGTGGGAGACGGCACTGGGAGCAGCTGCCTCAGGGCATTCCAGCGGTCCTGGATTTGGGATGGGGGATTACTGGGATTACTCCCCTCGAGTAGCATTTGGGGATCCCAGCCGCAGCTCAGGGGCCTCCAGGCCCAGCCTGACTCAAGGACAGATTAAATGGGTTCATTCCCTGGGCAGGCACAGCCTCACAGGGGCTCGGGTAGGTTTGGGCTCTCTCTTTGGGATGCGGGATGCATCCAGCTGGCATTAACGCGTCCCCAACGCTTTGCCAGGCTCAGGGTGCCGGTGACAGCCCGAGAGGCGGTGACAGCAGCCCAGCTGGCCTCTGCCACACCTCTCCTGCCAGCGCCGTGCCCTCGTGGCTGCGGCAGCAGCACCAACAGGTTTTTCCAGTCCCGCCGGGAGCTGCCACCGGCGGGCGGCACCCGGGGACAGGGAAAAGCAGCGGGTGCATCCCTGCCTCGCCTTGTTTGGCTTTCGCTTTGTCGCCCGGAGCTGGGGTTGATCACTGGCAGCGGTAAATGCTGGCAGAAGTGTCCCTGTCGCGCCGGGCCGTGCCTGCCCGGGCTGGGCATCGCCTCTGCCGGACCCCTCTGGAAGGAGCAGCCCCGGCCAGGGGCGGAAGGTAAAGGGAGCTTCGGGGCTCCCCTGGGAGCAGGCTGGAGGGTGGGTGGGTGCTGATCCCACCTGGCAGAGCTGCTGGGAGGGAATACCGAGTGCTGGCCTGCAGCAGGGAGGTGTGGAATGGCAGAAGTTGGAAAATTTGCTGTAGTTTGGAAACTTTTTGGAGGGTTTTTTTTTGTGGTTTTTTTGGTCAGTGACCAAAGTGTGGCATCTCTGCAGATCCCGCTCAGGAGCTCATCCATGGCACTGCTGTGACACATCCATCCCCTGTATTGTCCCTCCACTGCCTGGCTCCTGATTTGACAGATGGCTGGAGTGACAATTGCTGCCTCCAAAGATGATATTTGTGAATTCCTTGTTGGGCTGCTACCCGGTGTGTTACACCAACAGAGATCCAGGAGTCACTGCTGGAGCTGGAAGGGAAATTACAACACACAAGACACTTCCAGAGAGCCCAGGGGCCTAGCCAGGGAAGCGGCTTGGGAGGGTAAAATCAGAGAATCATGGAATGGTTTGGGTTAGAAGGGAACTCAAAGAGCATCTTGTTCCACCCCACAGCTCAAAATGACTAGATTTGGGTAGATTTGGTGTGTGTTAAAAACCAGTCACAGGGGTGCCTGGCACTGACATCTCATCCTATTCCATCCCAGCCTGCCCTATCCCATTCCATGCCATCTGATCCCACTGGAAGGAGCACACCCCATCCCAGAGAGCTGCAGGACCGTGAGTTGAAGTTGCCTTCCATGCCTGGAGTCAATTTAGTCGCTGTTATTATTCTTGGTTGTTTGCTCATAAATTTGGAAGGTCTTTGTGCAAACCAATTAGGGACGGGATTCCCTGGGGATGGAGTGATTCCCTGTCTGGAAGTGCAGTGGTGCTTTTGTCCTCCCTGTCCCTGTCCCTTGCTGCTGACCAGGATGGTCGATGCCAAATCCTCTGGGATTGCAGAGGTGAAAACAGGGAGATCAGGGAGGTGACACCTCAGCAGGATGCTCAGGAGAGGATGGGTGAGATGACCTGCTCAGGGATCCGGTCTTTGCCAGGATTTGGGAATAAAAGCAGGAAAAGGGATCCTCTGCCACTGTCGCGCCTTTAATAGCCACATTCCCGGGCTCTGTTCCCACCACACTGGGGACCTTCCCTTTGGTGCCGTGGCCACCAGGATGACCCAAGCATCCTCTGCCCTCATCCTGTGCTGGTGTCCCAAAGCTCTGGGGGCTGCAGGGCTCCCACCAGCTCCTCTCCCACGTGTGAGGACCACGCTCTTCCCAGGACGGATGGTGCAGTTGGAGGTGATGCTCATCCCTGGCTTGTGACCCACTGAGCTAGAGCAGGAGAGGGGACTTGGGAACAAGAGCTGTGCTGGAGGTGCCACCAGCACCGCAGGTGTCCCCAGCAGCTCGTTTGGGGGAGGCTGGTGGGGAGCTGTGGGGTGGTCAGACGTTGAGCTGTGTTGCCATTCCCTGTGAATCCCATTGTTTTGCCCGAGCCGAGGCGGATCCCACCATCCCCAGGCTCCTGCTGCTGCTCCGGGAGCTGCCGAGGTCCCTGCCACCACCCCAGCCCCGTGACACTGTGACAACAAACAGAACACAGAGCTGTAACCTTTGCCCTCCCAGCAGCCCCACGGCTGCTCCTTGCCCTTCCCACTGCCTGGAATGGGTGGGAGGGAGGAAAGCCAACCTCCTTCCTCCCAGCTCCACCACTGCTGAGGCTCCAGGGGTGGCTTCCACGCTCCAAGGGCTGGCTTGCTGCAGATTGGATCCCTCTGGAGCTCTTCCCCAGGTCCACGTGGACTTGCAGGCAGTGTCGGTGGGTACAAATCCCTGTGGATGTTCCTGTACTGGGCTTGATGGATCCAAACAAGATCCAGGCTTATTTGGAGGGGAAGCAGAGGGAAAGGAGCCCCGTTCCCGCTGCTGCATCCTGTGCCAGCCTGGCCACCTGTGTCTCCCTTTATAAACAGGTTTGGCTTTCCTTTTAGGAAAGATAAAACAGGTTTCCTTTCCCATGGCATGACTTTGCTGCAGATTCCAGGGAGACTGAGGGTAATTATAACACTTTCATCCTCCTGGCTGCCTGGCTGAGCTGCTCTGACACACGCGTGGTGGCAGATGTTTGCTAACCGAGAGGACCCCGGGGACACACGGGCAGGGCTTTTTTCCCCCCTGAAGGAATCAGCATCACGGGGGTGTGTGGCTGTGACAGCCTGTGGCAAACCCACAGGTTTGTGTCCTCCTAACGTGGGATCCATCTGTGGGATGGCCTCAGGGAGGGCAGAGCATTCCTGACCCTCAGGCGTGGTGGGAAATGTGGCTCTGGCATCTTCTGTGGGGATAACAAAATAAACTAACGAGGTTTGGGTTTGGGGCTTGTTTCCCAACCTGGATCCCAGCTGGGTTTTATGGGGGAAGCTGGAGGTCAGAGCAGGGTTTATCTCCTCCAGCTCTTCCCTTGTGTTTGGATAAGGTGGAGAAAACTCTGGTTTTTTAAACCACATGAATCCCAGCAAAGGAGAACTCCTGGCTGTGCCACCCTGGCACAGAGGAAGGTTCTCCATGCCCAGACTGGTGCTGTGACACTCAGGGGATGTGCCAGTGGGATGTGGAGCTGGGAGTGCAGGTCTAGCCCTGTCCCCAAACACCTCCATACATGAGGAGAAGGAAGCTGTGGTGGCTTCAGCATCAGAACTTCAACCAGGAGAAAAGAGAAGGAATTTCCCAACTGTTGAGCAAACAGAGGCGTTCAGTATGGGAGGGTCCAACTTAATGCCACAAACAAGATTGGATTAGGAGGGATTTGCAGAGGGTCAGTCTGGAAGAGCAGCTTATTTAGGTTTTTAGCAGCTGTGTCACAACCATCCGTGGTGTGGCAACACTCGGTTGCGTTGTGCTGGTGTTGGGTGTTGGGTTTGGGGGCCCGGGGAGCAGCCAGGAGCTCCTGGGCCGGGAGAGGGCTCTGGAGCACAGACCAGCACCAGGAACCCGGCATCTTCCTTGTCTTGAGAGGCTGAACCAAATCTTTTAGCCCATGAGATGGAGGAGGGTGAGTACCCTTTGGGGCTTGGGTGGTTTCCTATTGGGGGTCTTCTTCATGCAAATTAATCCATCCTTGTGCAAGTGGCTCGGTGATGTTGAAGCCTCTTGTTGCCCCTGTCCCTCTCCAGGTGCTTTGGCTCTGGTGGCACAGCCCTGCCCAGAGGAGCTGCCCCTCTTTTGGCATGGGGCCAGCCAGGCCCTGAGGTGCTGCAGGACCTGGGCTTTGGGGTTTTTATCAGATCTGTTATCTTGTTTCTCCCCAGCCTTGCTCTGCTGCGGTTTCTTCCAGCAGGATTTTACATCACAGTGGGAATGGCAGCACTGACATCCTTGCAGTGACCAGGGACAGGACCTGGGAGAATGACACGGAGCTGTGCCAGGGCAGGTTTAGGGTGGAGATCAGGGAAAGGTTCTTTCCCCAGAGGGTGCTGGGCACTGCCCACGCTCCCCAGGGAATGGGCACGGCCCCGAGGCTGCCAGAGCTCCAGGAGCCTTTGGACAGCACTCCCAGGGATGCCCAGGGTGGGATTGTTGGGGAGTCTGGGCAGGGTCACGCAGTGACTGCACAATTCCTGGGGGTCATTTCCAACTCAGGACATTCTGTGATTCTGGGAATCACCAAACCCCCGGCTCCTTCCTGGATCTGCCAGCTCCTCCCCTGGCCCCTGTGCCTGATCCTGCTGCTCAGGGGTGTGAGGCAAAAAAATTACCCAACACTTCAGTAACTTCCACAAAATTTGCTTCCCCTTAGTGGATGGGGGTGTCCCCCTGTGCCTGCTGGGGATGTCCCCGTGTGCCTGACAGGGATGTCCCCGTGTGCCTGCTGGGGATGTCCCCGTGTGCTCAGCACCCACCCAGCTCTTTGCCTCCCTCCTGCTGCTGGGCACCCAGCCCTGGCAGATGCCAGCGTGGCTGCGGCGCCGCTGCTGCTGGAGCCGTGCTGGGATGGGATGGAGAAGGGAAAATAGGGCACTTGTGGTGTGTGACAGACACGGCCACCCCCGGAGCCTTCGTCTGTGGAAGGGGAGCGCGGGGAGGAGCGCCCACGTCACCGGCAGCTCCCCCTGTGCCAGCGCTGCAGCTGCGGCCCCGCTGCCAGGCCGTGCTGGGCGGCCCTGGAAGGTGCCAAGGAGGGAGCAGGGCGGTGTGGAGGTGCCAGGGAGGTCCGTGGGTGATGCTTCAGGGCTGGGGATGGGGCCGGGAGAGGGGTCACTCTCCCAGGAGGGTGTTTTTGGGGGCACCACCATGGAGGGATTTCCCCTTGGGAAGTCTTGGATGTCTCCTACGGGTGCTGGAGGGTAAATGACCCAACCTGACCCTGGGTTCTGCTCCTTGGCTGCTTCCAGCCACGGCAGCCGTGGGATGGGTGCTCTCCCAGCCCCTGGTGAGCAGCCTGGGGTCTCTCCTTTCCTTGTTAAAGTGAAGGATTCCCGGGCAGGACTGTGAGCTGAGGTGGAGAAGGCACAAAACTTCATAGAACCATGGAATTTTAAGTTTTGGTTGGAAGGCACCTTAAAGCTCATCCAGTTCCACCCCCTGCCATGGGCAGGAACACCTTCCTCTATCCTAGGCTGCTCCAAGCCCTGTCCAACCTGACCTGGAACATCTCCAGGTGCCAGGAACGTGTGTACTGCCCAGATTTCCACCTCCCATGCTCCAAACCCAGGGTCAACAGCAGAATAAACAGATAAAAACAAACCAGCAAAGACCAGGCAACCACGTGAAAACCCAACCAACAAGAACTGGCGAGGGGGAGGCTCCAAGACCCTCCCCATGGTGTCATATCCCAACTGGGGAGCTGGGGCTGTTTTTTCTATGTCACTTGCAATTCCTGAAGTCTGGCTTAATTATAATAATCACCCTGGGCAGACAGTCAATTAGGGATGCTCCTGGGTTTCTGCTGAGCTCACGCGTTGTGTCACAGGCGCGTTGTTCCCTCCGTGTGGGGACGGAGGGGACAATGAGCAGTTTCACACTAATTGGCAGCGTTTGAGCTCTCCTGGGAGGATGCTCCGGGGCAGGAGTGACTCACCCATCTCCCTCACTCCTGCCTGGCTCCAGAGCACTGAAAACCACGGAGCTGAGGCTTTGGATTCTTTTCCAAGGGTGCCCTTGAGCAGCAGCGCTCAGGTATGGCCAGGCTGTGCCAGGGATGCTGCATTTCCCACCCCAGCAGCATTCCCCTGGGACCGCACAATTTGCTGCTCGTTGGCACCTCCAGAGGGGGAGGATGTGGTTCTTCCCGGTTTTTGCTCTTCTTGGGGATCGGAGTAGGACTGCAGGTCCTCCGGGGCGCGCTGGGTCAGCAATTCCTGTCTCCCTGTCCACGGGGGATGCTCTGAGGCACGGAGAAGGGCTCTGCTCGGGGTTGGGGCAGGGAGGATAAGCAGGGCCGGGGATTCTGTGCTGATATGGGGGTTTCCAGCCTCCTCTCTCAGCCAGGGGCTGTTGCTCCCCCAAATCCTCAGAGGGAGCCCCGTGGGTTAATGCAGGCAGTGCCTGGCTCCTTTAGGCAGGGCTGGAGGGCTTGGTGGCCTCCTCTCCAAGCTCCTTTGCTTCTCTTCATACCAGAGACTCCCGGTTGTTGAGAGCACCCCAAAATTGCCCCCCAGGCATGTAACCCTCCCCTCTGGGACAGCCCTCCCAGGGGGCTCAGCCTTGCCCTATTTCCTATCTCCTGCCATATTTCCCATCTCCGAAACCTCTGGAGATTTTCTCCGGAGGGGCAGGGGAGAAGCCAGATCCTGGCACTGCCCTCTGAGTGGGCAGCAATTCCCCCGAGCTTTGCCCTTGTCCTGTTGCTGCTCCCACCCAGTTCCTCCTCCCCACTGGGGCTTTCCCCCCCTCTGATCTCACCTGACACTTTTTTGCCCGGAGTGGCTCACCTGGGGAGGAGCAGAGCAGATAATTCACAATCCTCAGGGGGCTGAGTGGTGGGGAGGCCTAAAAGCCAGCTAAAGGTGAGGAAAAGGGCTGAAGAATCCCCCTTTGATGGGGATCCTGCATAGTTTTGTTTAATATTCCAGATGTCAGGGTGCAGAGGGGCTTGGACAAGGAGTTTGGGGATGGAGAATCCCCCTTCTATGGGAAGCTCATCTTAATGTAGTTAATATTTGGGATATCTGCATGTGCAGGTGGTTAAGCTGTTTTGGGCTGCAGAACTCCTCATTGATGGGAACCCCACCTTATTCTAGTTAATATTTGGGATATCTGCATGTGCAGGGACTTAGGCTGGTTTGGGCTGGAGAATTCCTCTTTGATGTGAAAGAGGAATTCTCCAAGAGGAGAAGAGGAATCCTGCCTAATTCTGCTTAATATCCCAGATGTCAGGGTGCCCAGGGGCTTGGATGGGCTGTTTTGGGCTGGTAAATACCCCTTTCATGGGAACCTGCCTCATTCTGGTTAACATTTGGATTAACATTTGGATTATCTGCGTGTGCCAGGACTTCGGCTGTTTTGGGCTGGAAAATCCCTCTTTGATGGGACCCCCACCTTATTTTGCTTGATACTTTAGATATATCTGCACGTGCAGGGACTTAAGATGATTTGCTCCCCCTTTCAATGGGGACCCCGCATCATTTTGGTTGATATTCTGGATATTTGCCTGTGAAGCTGCTTAGGCTGCAGAACTTCCCTTTGAAGGGGGTCCTACCCAAATTTTCCTCAATACTCCCGAAGCCAGGGCGCACGGGGGCTGGTTTTTGGGGTTTTATTTTTTTTTTTGCTTTTTTTTTTTTTTTTTTTTTTTTGGGGGGGGGGGGGCCGGGGGGGAAAAAAAAAAAAAAATCCNGGCGGGGGGGGTGGGGGTGGGGGTTGATCGATGCGCGGCGTGGGAATCCCTCCCCAGGCAAAACGCTGGCCCTGTGCCGCAGGAAAGGGCCGGCCCGGCTCTCCCGGGGCCGTGCAAAGCGTGGCCGGATGGCACCGGGGGATTTCTCCGCGGTCCCTTCCCGGCGCTGTGCGCGCAGCCGCGCGTGGGCACCGCGATGCGCCGGAGCTCCGCGGGGAGGGAGGGACGGACGGACGGAACGGAGGGAGCGCGGCGTCCCCGCGTCGCCTCCATCGCCCGTTCCCCGGCGTGCCGGCCACGCCGGCCGCCCCCGGGCCGGATGCTGCTGAGCCAGCGGCGAGCCCAGGCGCTGCGAGGCTGCCGGCTGCAGGTAAAAGCCGAGGGGGGAGGATGGGGATGGCGCGGTGACCCCGCCTGGGGACAGGCCTGGCCTCGGCCGGGCTTTAATCCGTCCTCTGTCCCCATCTCCCGCCGGGGGGGTGACGCTCCGCTTTTT
>WAAG01018852.1:0-31963 GCA_013390105.1 Tichodroma muraria | reverse complement strand
TTTTTTTTTTTTTCCCCCCGCGGCTTGTGTTTGGGCTCGGCGCATCCAGGGGGTTGCATCCATGCTCCCCGGGAAGGGTGGGTGCTCCCGGTGTCCCCAGGCTCCATCAGCGCAAGGCTTCGCTCGCAGCGCCGCGCCGGCTGCATCCCGAGCCCCTCCGCAGGGGCTGGAAGCAGAATTTCCCGCGGGAATGGGGGTGGGGGGGACGAGGGTGGTCGGTGTGGGCAGGGAAACCCCCCCCCCCGCGTGTGCTTTTCGGGGGGCTCATTTCCAAAATGCAGCCTGGTGTGGCCCCCGCGAGGAATTTTTGCCGGGTAAAAAATGGGAATTGCAGAATGAGCAGCCCCATTCCGGGGCTCTCTGGGGATGTGGCCGTGGAGGAGGGGGGTGTGTGGGAGCGGTGCCGATGGGAAGTGGGAAAGGAGAGAACGCTGCTCGGCGCAAAAGCCCGGCTCACTCAGCTCAGGTCTATTCAAGGGACATTTAATTCTCCTCGCCGGTCCCGGCGAATGGGGAGCTGCCATCTGGTGTCTGATGGCAGCGGGAGGAAAGGAAAGGCTCTCTGGGAAGCGGGGCAAGCTGGGAGCTCGCCGGGCTTCAGATTCCCTGGAAATGGCTGCGGTTTAAGGGCTGAGCGATGGTTTTGTCAGTGCCCCGTGCGAGCTAAAGCCGGGCTTGGGAAAGGGAAGGATGCGCCTGGAAGGCAGCAGCGCCCCAGCGCCGGGGCCGGCAGAGCAGACGGTGCTGGGGAAAAGATCCTCTAGACCTGCACACATCACGTGCCAAAAATCCTCCCTCATCAGGGACTGGGATCCCGGTGCCGGCTCAGGATGGGCTGGGAGCTGGCTGGAATGCACCGGGTGTGTGCGGTCCCGGCCCCACCTGCGCCGGCCCAGCTGAGCTCCGCTCTCGGGTACCCCCTGGCATCCAGGGAATTATCTTGCGAAGTTGCCGAGCTGTGGGCAGTGCTGCAGCACGGCTGCGCCTTGGCCAGGGCACAGCTGGAGCCTCCCTGATAAAGCCGGGAGCGTGTCCCGGCCCCGGGAGCAGAGCGGATCTGCGGCGGGCACGGGCGAGCAGAGCGAGGAGGAGTTTCGGCTCTCCAGAGTCCCAGGATGTGTTTAAACAAGGAGGTTTGTGCGTTTCCATTCAGCGGGGTGCTTGGGAGAGGGGTAGGCGCGGTACCTCTGGATTTCGGGTGCGTTTGGGGAGCTGGCACTCCACGGGTCTGCCCCCCCCGGAGCCGTGACCCTGCTGCCGGCGTGTTCTCCCCGGGGGAGGGACACGAGGGAACAAGACTGACCAGTTCCCTGGGAGGAAACAGGCTGTTCCCTCACGGCACGGGGAGTTTTCCTTGGCAGGCACGCGGCCGTGCCCAGGGTGCCCTTGCAGAGCCCGGCCGGGCTGGCTCCGCGCCCGCCGTGGCACCGGGCTGGCACAGACCCGTGGGTGCAGTGCGGGTGGGGTGTCCCCGAGCACCGGGAGCAGGTGACGTTGCCGTGTCAGACCCGTGCCAGGGCAGTGCAAGCGCCCGGGGTGGATGGGACGAGGGAGGGTTTCCGTGGAGGGCCGGAGTGCCAGCAGGGAACAGCGGCACTTTGCCAGGCCCCCGGCAGCGGTGAGTCCCCGTGCGTGTCCCCCTGCCCTGGGGCTGCCTCCTCTGCAGGGCGCCAGCACGTGGGGTGGGAGAAAGGCAGCAACGCCCTGACCCCTGGGAGAGAGGCGTGGGATGTGTTGAAATCACCTGTGCTGCAGCACGGGGCACAAACCCTGCCCTGGCCAGCGGGGCTGAAGATTCCCCTTTGATGGGGCCTAGTTTTGTTTAATATTCCGGATGTCAGGGTGCAGAGGGGCTTGGACAAGGAGTTTGGGGATGGAGAATCCCCCTTCTATGGGAAGCTCATCTTAATGTAGTTAATATTTGGGATATCTGCATGTGCAGGTGGTTAAGCTGTTTTGGGCTGCAGAACTCCTCATTGATGGGAACCCCACCTTATTGTAGTTAATATTTGGGATATCTGCATGTGCAGGGACTTAGGCTGGTTTGGGCTGGAGAACTCCTCTTTGATGTGAATCCTGCCTAGTTTTGCTTAATATCCCAGATGTCAGGGTGCCCAGGGGCTTGGGTGGGCTTTTTTGGGCTGGAAAATACCCCTTTCATGGGAAACTGCCTCATTCTGGTTAACATTTGGATTAACATTTGGATTATCTGCGTGTGCCAGGACTTCGGCTGTTTCGGGCTGGAAAATCCCTCTTTGATGGGACCCCCACCTTATTTATTTAGTATTTGGGATATCTGCATGCGCAGGTGGTTAAGCTGTTTTGGGCTGCAGAACTCCTCTTTGATGGGACCCCCACCTTATTTTAGTTAATATTTGGGATATCTGCATGTGCAGGGACTTAGGCTGGTTTGGGCTGGAGAATCCCCCGTTAATGGGGCCCCCACCTTGTTTTAATTAATATCTGGGATATCTGCATGCCCTCTGCAGGGCGCCAGCACACGGGGTGGGAAAAGGCAGCAATGCTCTGACCCCTTGGGCCCTGGCACAGCTGAGAGACGTGGGGTGTGTTGACATCAACTGTGCTGCAGCACGGGGCACAAACCCTGCCCTGGCCGGGGCCAGGTGCTGCCCACGTGAGCATCCCTCGCCCCCGCACAGCAGCGGGATGCAGGCAGCCCTTGGCACCTGCAGCCCTTGGCAGGGATGCAGCGCCAGGGCTCTCTGCAGAGCTCCTGGCTGTGCCCAAAGGAGCAGAGTTGTCCCCTCTGGGCTGCCAAGACAAATCCCGCAAGAACATCATTTGTGGCTTTCCCCCCTTTCCCGGAGCTGAATGTTCCCAGGGGCTCTCGGAGCTCCTGCACTCCGTGTCTGGGTGCCAGACTGCAGGGATGAGGCTACGAGGAGGCAGCCAGAGGTTCCTCTGCTTTAATTACAGTTTTTAGTCATCCCTGACAGCTCCGGGCTGGAGCAGTGTCTCCGTGCAGGATGCAGTGAGCGTGGGTTGGAGCACTGCCATCACTGGGATGTCACCCACGAGCTGATAACAGGGATTATCTCAGTTTGTCACCCAGCCCTGGGGACAGGCCGGGAGCAGTGCCTTGGGATGCTGTGGTTGGAGAGAGAGGAGAGCTGGGACACAGGCTGGACAAATCCTGCTCCCCACTGGGATTTCCACTGTGGCAAACTGGGATTGGATTCCACTTCCCAGGTGGGAATTGCTGAGGCCCCGCACCCAACGCACCTGGAAAAAGCCCCGAGGGGAAACTCAGTGCAGGGTTTAGGGATGCTGGGAGATCCAGCCAGGAATGCTGGATTCAAGGGCAGGTTATGGATAAAAGCTGCTTGCACACCTATGCAGCTGTAGGTGAATCATTCACATCTACCCCAGCATTTCTTTTTAATAAGAACAGGCATTTCCCAAAGTTTCAGGGCACCGTGGGTTTCCTGTGACATTCCCATGCGTGGCTTCAGCACATTCATGGGTGATATTCCTGGGCTGGTGTCTCCACCTGTCTGGTTGAGCTTCATGGTTAAAGTCAGCCCAGGAGCTGCTGAATTTCAGGATGATGCTGAAGCTCATGATGTTGTATCAAGGCTCCCAAGCAGCCTAAAAACCCCTTTTTGCTCCAGAACCCTCATTTACTCTCAAACTTGACCCAGCCAGGAATGGGACCCCCCTGGGCTGTGCCTGGGCAGTGGTGGGATGTGCAGCTGTGCTGATGTCCCTGAGTGGAGGGTGCCAATTGTGGGGCCCGAGGATCTTCTTTGGTATTTTGGCTATTCCTTCCCTGGATTTGCTCTGCTGGAGCAATGAACAGGTTGTGGAGTGGGGACAGGGCTGGTTTTGCAGCTGGTTTTGGTTTTGAAGCTCTTCTGGGCTCTGTGCTGAGAACCCAACCCCTCTGGAGGTGCCTGGGAAGCCTGGGCACCCCCCGCAGCTGCCAACACCTTGGAACAGCTTTGGTGGCCTTCCCTCAAGGGCAGGGCTTTACCATGAGCTGGTCAGTGAGGGATTAAATCTTTCCCATCCATCTGTGAGCAGGATACACTCCCTGGGGCTCCTGGGCTGAACTCCAAGTCCTCTCTCCCAGAAGGTCATGGGGCAACCTGTGCCAGAGCCTCACCACCCTCACGGGGAAGAATTCCTTCCCAATATCCCATCTAACCCTGTCCCTGGCAGTGGGAAGCCATTCCCTGTGTCCTGTCACTCCATGCCTTTAACCAAAGTCCCTCTCCAGCTCTCTTTGAGCCCCTTAGGCACTGGAAGGGGCTCTGAGGTCTCCCTGGAATCTTCTCTCCATCAGTGCCAAAAGGGACTTTGCAGCTGCTGTGGGAGTGGCTGGGAAGGGCTGGGGGCAGAGGGAGGGATGGATGGATTGGATGGGTGGATGGGTGGATGGATGGGTGGATGGGTGGATGGTTTGGAATGGGTCACACAGAGCCAGGCTGCAGCTGGCTGGATCCCCATGGGAACACCGCCAGTCCCTGCTGTGCCGCAGCCTCGGGCTGCTCCTCTCCCAGGAGCCAAACTCTCCCCAGCTCCTGGAGTGCAGCAGTGTCCCTGCAGCTCCTGGAGCCAGCTGTAGGTGTGTGCCAGGGGCTCAGTGTGAGGGAGGCTGGGACAGCAGGCTGCCAGCAGCGGTGGCCGCATGAGTTCTGCCACCCGAGGTGACTTTTCTTTCTGTCCCTGCTCTCTCTGGGGGACAGGGGCTTTTCCCAGCCACTCAAGGAGGGAGTTGTGTTTCTGTCAGTGCCCCAAAGGGACCCTGGAGGAGGAGGAGGGGGATGCTGCTGGAAGAGCGGCTGCTCCTGCAGCCCAGGGGTTGTTTTCCCACTGTGCTGTGCTTGGTGAAACACGTCAGATTTGGTTGCAGCTTGAACTCCTGTTTGTCTGATGAACTGGACGTGGGTCCCTTGGGGGATTTTTGCTCTGGGGGTGGTTGCCTGTGTCCTGGGATCAGTCCCCTGGAAGGCAGAGGGGCTGTGTCAATGTTGCTGTCGTGCTGCCCCGGGTTTGTCGCTGTCACCTGTGCTGCTGTCCCTGCTCCTGGCCCACCCTGTGCCCAGATGCTGCAGTGTGTGCTGGGTTTCTGACATTGTAATTCAGCACCTCCTGGGGCAGAAACACCCTCACTGAGTACATCAGTGACTCTCTGACACAGGGGCAGCTTCAGGCTGGCCTTTCTTTGCCTCTTGCTGCAGCGCTGCCCAGGACAGCATGCGCCGGAGCGTCCCAGTCCATCCCCCATCCTCTGTACCTCCTCTGCAGCGCCTTTGCCATCTGAGGTGCCAAACCCCCTTACTTGCACTTCAGAGCTCTGTGTCCTCATCCCATTCCAGATTCTGTCGTGTCCAGCATCCCCTTTCCATTCCCAGCTAAGGCGACGTGTGTTAAACTCCAGGGTGCTCCACCCCGGAGATGATCCCGTTTGGAAACGGGATCAGACGGACTCGTGAGCAGAGAGAGGGCAGGGACAGGAGGATGTCAGGGCTGCCCTGGAGAACCACCAATGTCCTGCCAGCTGCTGGCTCCTGCCAGCCCAGTTTTTCCCGTTGGGCCACGAGATGTCACATCCCAAATGTGACATATGGAGCTGAGGCTCTGGTTGTCCCTTTTCTGGGCTAAAGGATGGAAAACCCTCTCGAGCGGTGCCGAAAGCATGTGAGCATTCCATGGGATTGCTGATTCACGTGGCTGGTGGAGAGCAGCCAGCTCTGCCTGTCCCTCCACTGCTGATGGACATCCTGGGGACATCCTGGGTGGTGGCCTTGCCCAAGGTCTATGGTGGTGGTTCCCTGGGGTCCTGTCCTCACTTTTGTCCTCCTTGTGTCTTTCAGATGTCCTGTGGTAGCCTGTGCCCCCCCCGGAGGTCCTGCCTGCCTTAGCCAGCGTCCTGCCAGCGATGGCCTCAACGCCCCAGTGAGGGGCAAAAGGACGAGGAGCGAGTGTCCCCAACACCGCCACATCCCCCGGGAGAGCCATGGAGGCCCCTCTGGATGTGCCCGTAGGGAACCTCATTGACTTTGACACGGAAACGCCCTCCTGTGACCCCTCAGAGCCCGCTCCTCCCGCTGCTCCCAGCGACAACGGCCACCTGGGGGACGCAGGGGACGTGGCCGTGGAGGAGAGCGATGCCACCGAGTCCGCAGACAGCGAGAATGACATGGGGGACTCCCCCCGGCACTGGGGTGGCTACCGCCGCTCCTCCTCCAACGAGTCCTTCTCCTCCAGCCAGAGCACGGAGTCGGCGCGGGACGAGGCCACGGCCGAGCGCCGGGAGTTCATGCGGAATTACGTGGAGAAGATCTTCACCGGGGGGTGAGTGAGCAGGGCTGGCGATGCCAGGGCCATCCCACGGGATGGGATTGGATCTGGCTGCTTTCCCACCCCGGGAGCAGCGGTCCGTGTCCTTCCCCTCCACGGCGTGGCTGCTGAGGGGGATGTGGCTTTGCCTTGCACCCCTCTCCTGGCCACATCCCAGCTCATCTCCCACCCCCAGCTTCCCTCCCCTCTTCTCTCTCCCCGTTCCCATGCCAGGGGCTCGCTGTCCCCGTCTCCTCTCCCCCCTGATGCTGACGGAAACGCCAGTGGCTCACGCGTGCCCGGGGACCCTGCGTGCTGTGCCCCCAGCCCTGCAAACCCCAGCTCCCGGCGCTGCGGTCTCTGGAACTCCGCGGCTCCGTGTCAGGCTGGATGGAGCAAATGGAGCGTGAGGAGCAGCAACAGGGCTTGTTTGGGCTCTGGGGCTCTGTGCCTGTCTCTGGAGCTCAGTTTCTGCTCGTGCTCTCTTTGGCTCTTCCCTTCTCCCTCTGCCTTTGGTTTCCTTCCTGCCAGGGAGGGAGAAAAGAGCAGCGCAAGGGGAGGGATGACAAAATGGATGCTCCTCTCCTCCTCTTCCTCTGCCTTCCTCCAGCACCGCAGCAGCAGGACGCTGATGCCAAGAGGGATGTTGAGGGGTTCAGGTCACATACTTAGCTTTAATGATTTTTTTTTTTTCCATTTTTCCCTGTTTCAGAGAGGATTTGGACCAAGAGGAGAAGGCCAGGTTTGGGGAGCTCTGCAGCAGCGAGAACGGGAAGGGCAGGGAGTGGTTTGCGAGATATGTGAGCGCCCAGGTAAGGGGAGTGGTGGGGAGGCAGCAGGGATCCTGCATGGGCTTTGGAACAGCCTCAGGCCGGGGGGATTTATTTATATCCCAAAGACGTATTTTTGTAAGGCAGGAGCTCAAAGAAAGTGAGGAACCACAGCAGAGGGAGATACAGGAGCGAATAAATGCACTTTGAGCAGTTAAATACACCCTTGGTGCAACGTGGGAGAGAATTCACTCGTTTTATTTAAAACGAAATCCCACCAGCACTCAGACACATCCTATTCCCTAAAAAAAATACAAACCCAGACAGGCACAATGCTGCCTCTGAGGGCGAGAGCCAGCCACGAGTGCTCTTTTCCCCCCTGCCCGTGGAGGGTGGTTCCAGGAGGCTGAGGCTGTTCCTGCTGCTGTTGATGCCTTCTGGAGGCTGACCTGGAACAGAGAGCAGACAGAGCAAAAGGCTAAAGTAGGGATTTATTAAAAGGCCTCAATGAGCACACCTGGGCAGCACAAGACCTCAGCTGGACTAGACCTAAGATGCACCTAAATGGTCACAAAAATGGATGACTGATCATGAGGTCTCACACTTTTATAAATTCTGGTCCATTAGCATATTAGAGTCAATTGTTCAATTATAGCTTCAGGTTATGAAGCTCCATCCTCCTGATCTTTTCTTCTCACTTCACCGTTGTTTTTGTTCTTGGGCCTGAAAGTTGTCCTTGGTCCCAAACTAGAGAAAGAATTGTTTTGTCTTATCTACTGTGAAGAGAGCTCCATGTGAAACCCAAAACTACCCACTAAAACAGCACAGAACCTAAAAAATATAAAAGCTAAAACTGAAGGCATCACCGTGCTGAGCCCTGGGCTCTGTCCCTGCAGCGCTGCAACTCCAAGTGCGTCTCGGAGCAGACCTTCTACCGCCTGATGCAGTCCTTCGCCCTCGTGCTCTTTGAGTAAGTCCTGGGGGCTTTGTGGTGACCCCCAAAAGGCCCTGAGGGCAGAGCTGTGGTTGGGTTCTCGTCACGGGGTGTCCCCACTGAGTCCTCCCTCTGTGTCAGGTGTCACCAGATGGACGATTTCAGCCCTGCCAAGAACCTCATGACCATGTGTTTCACCTATTACTACATAGGTAAGGGAACCTGCACCCCTGTGGAGGCTCTGCTGGTGCTGGGGGCTGGTTTGGAAGGTGTTGGAGGGGTGCCCCAGGTAGAAAAGGGCCCAGAATCCATTCAAACCTGGCAGCACTCCTCGCCGGGCTGGTGATGCTGCTTTGTCCTTGCTCCCAGCCAGGAATATTTGTATGTGACAACCCCTAGATGATCCCAGCTCCCGGGGTGGGATGTGAACACCCCAGTCCAGAAGCATCTTGGTTTATTGTTTGGTGTGTGGTGGCCGCTTCTCCACAGGGGGCTGGATTTTCTATCCAAAGTGGGAGTGGGGAGGATAAAAATAAAAACCTGCAGGAACTGGGAAGGGGTCTTGGGTGTTTCCATCTCCTGGTGGTGCATCGTGGAGCTGGATGCAGGTCCCCAGGAGCTGGCAACACTCCTGTAGGAGTGGGCCTACTGAGCTCCTGGCACATTTTCCCCAGGGAAACCTCACGCCTTGCCCTTGGAGGCCAAGGAGAAGCCCACGGGCAGCATCGACTCGTACCTGAAATCAGCGAACACCTGGCTGGCCGAGAAGAAGGACATCGCAGAGAGGCTGCTGAAAAACACCTCTGCCAAGACAGAGAACGTCAAGGGCTTCTTTGGGGGCCTGGAGACCAAACTGAAGGGTCCTGGCACCAAAAAGAGCGAGTGGGTACCACCCCTTCAGGTGGGCATGGGGGGCCTGGGCAGGCACCCCCATCGTGACCAAGCCGGGGTGTAGGGCCACCATGGGGCTGCCATGGCCATGAGAGGTGGCCTCTAGCCTGGGCCCACGCTTTAGTCACTGTCACCTCATGGTCTGGGAGTTCTGTTTCCCTTGGCCATTGTCCTAATTCCTCCTAATTTGTCTCAAAACTGAGACAGCCGTGGAGTTACGTGGTTCCAAGCTCGTGATCTTCTGCATCATCTCTGTTCTGGGTGCGAGGGATGCCACTGTCTCTTTGTCACCTTTCTGGCCCTGGGGATGGTGGCATGGGATCAGGGGGTCTTTCAAATGAGGTTCCCTTTGTCAGGGGGGCCATGGGCTGCTGGGGAGACAGGATTTTTGGAGCTGACATTGATTTCTTGTGCCACAGAGAAGGTGAAGACAAATCAAAGGAGAAGCTGAAAAAGACGGGTGAGTGCAGCCAGCATAGCTGAAATAGGCATGGCCAAGGCGTCCCTGGGGAAGGAGAGAGGGTTGGAAATGCTGGAATTCCTTGGGGATGGGTTTGAAATTCCAATCACAACTCTCATCCTTCAAAGATCTTGTCCTCGGTGTCACAGGCTGCAGAGGTTTGGGCACCCACTGCCTCTGGGCTTTGGTGGTGCACCAGTCTCCCCCAGTACCTGTGCGTGCTCCCAAACCAGTGGTCCAGTCCCTCCAGGACCCCCCTGGGACATCCCTGCCTTCATCAGGGCTGATCCCTGCCCTCCAGGGGCACTCAGAGCTCCTCTTCCCGTTGCTGTGGATGTGCAGAGGATGTGCTGGGTTTGCAAACCATCCCGGCTGCTCAGCCACCAAACCGGGAGGGGGCACAAAACCCACCTGTGGGTGGGAAGGTGGGAGTCCCCCAGACGCCGGCTGTGACTGTGTGTCCCCACAGTGTCCCTGCAGAGCCCAGAGGAGGAGAAGAAAGGCGAGAAGATCTACCTGTACATGCACCTCAAGCAGCAGCCGATCTGGTAAAGCCCCGGGGCGAGCTGGACCCTGCCTGGGGAGGGGTCTGTCCTGCTGGCCACGTGTCCCCAGATGTTCACAAGTGCCCCTAACAGAGCTGGCCTTGGCTTTGGCACATCCCTTGTGCTAATGGGAGTGTTTGCAGCCACCAAAGGGCTGGTCCAGAAATCTGCCAGGTTTGTTTGGCCCATCCTGACCCTTGGGAGGGAGTAGGGACAGGCTGGGTGAGACTGTGGAATCCTGGAATGGTTTGGGTGGGAAGGGACCTTAAAGCCCGTCCCATTCCACCTCCTGCCATGGGCAGGGACAACTTCCACTGTCCCAGGTTGCTCCAAGCCCCGTCCAGCCTGGCCTTGGGCACTTCCAGGGATCCAGGGGCAGCCACAGCTTCTCTGGACAACCTGTGGTTCCTAATTATAAAATCCCAGTTGGCCATTCCCAACATCTCCCTCCCTGCAGGCACAACCTCCGGTTCTGGAACGCCGCCTTCTTCGACGCCGTGCACTGCGAGCGCAGGAAGAGGTCCCCCACCACCAGGTAGGACACATTCCCTGTGGGAACAGGAGACTCCGTGTCCCCTCCAGCCCCCCAGGATGCTCCTCCCAACAGCCCTGAGCCTGTCCTGCCCTGGGGAAAAGCTCTGCCTTCCATCCCCGACTGGAAACCTGCTGGGAGCAGTGGGGTGGGCTGGTGAGGTCTGCAGCCCGGGATGGGTTTGGGAGCAGGAAGGTTTTCTTGCTTGTTGTGCAGCATTTTTGGAGGAACCAAGCCCTGGAGACGTGCCCAGAAATCCCAACCGGGGCTCAGGCTGTTGGTGCTGAGTTAGCCAGCAGGTCTGGGAGGTGCTCGGCACAGCCGTCAGGGAGGTGGAGGGGATGGAGGGGATGTCCCAGCTGTCCCCAGGAGGGACGACCTGCGGCCAGCAAGGAGAGAAGCTGGGGATGGGGGCACTGCCAGCCCCGAAAATTGCGATAAACCTTCCAGGGACGGGGCTGCTCCTGTCGGGGGGTGCAGAAGTGGGTGAGACACTCTCCAGGCTTGCGCCCATCTCTTGCCCCACGCCGGAGTTGAGTGAGTGCTCCAGCCGCCCCCTCCTCTCCTGGCGGCAGTTTCCCACTCCCAGCCGGCCCCTCCCGCTGTCTGTGCGCTGCCCTGGGGCTCTGAGCTCTCGGGGTGGAATCGCCGAGCTCGGAGCATTCGAGCCGCCCCTTTCCGGAGCGCTGGGAGCCCTTTTGAACAGCCAGCCCCCCTCTGTGTCCCCCCAAACCCCGGGCTGAGCCGCGGCAGCCCTGGCTCGCACCCTGGGATGCCGTGCCAGGCTCAGCTCACGGATCAATCCCTGTTTTCCCCTTTATTGCTTTCCTTTTTTTCTCCCAAGCAAGCACGGGGAGAGCCTATTGAGCAGCAGTGTAGCCGTAACTGCATTTGCTTTGATTAAGCCCCAAATTAGCAGCAGCAAATGCCTCACAAGGACAGACGCCACCGGCAGCTGCTCCCTGCTCCCAGTGCCTCTCCCAATTAATCTGATGGCTGAGTCTGCCTCGGCTGCTGGAACAAGCCTGACTAACAAAGGAGCTTCGGGAGCTGCAGCCTGGAGTGTCCTGAGCATCTCGGGGGGGTTGGGAGGTGGTGGTGACACCCCACCCCCACCCCGAGTCCTCTGGAGAGGATGCAGGATCCTTACAGTGAGCTGAGGATTGAAATCCCTGCGGGGAGGACATGGTTGGTGGCGGCTGGGTTTGGAATTCCAGGTCGGTCCTTGGCCATGGCAGATGTCCTGAAGGTCCGTGGGGGTGGGGTTGAGGCCATCTCTGTGATGGGGCGACCAGGACATCTCTGGGGTGGCCGGGCTTTGTCCTCCCGGGGCTGCAGCGAGACCTGGGGAGGATTTTCCTCCTCTGGGCAGGGAGGGCAGGGGAGGGGGGGAAGTAATCAGAACTAAACTCCTCTTTTTCTCTCTCTTTCCTCTCTCTCTGCCTCTAACAACCTTCTTCCGTCTCTTCTTCTCTCCGTTCCCCTCCATCCCTCTGTCTTGCATGGCCACTTTTGTCGGCCCCGTTTCTGCCGCCGCTCCAGAGGGAACACTGGGGAGGAAGAGGAGAAGAGGTGTGTCTGTCCCTGTCCTTCCTTAGTGTCCACACGCTGATGCTCACTTCAGGTCCAGATCCTGCCCTGGGGACGGGGGGGATGTGTTCTGGGGGGCTCTGCAAGGCCCTTTCTCCATGGAGGAGGAGCAGCCGCTGGAGGTTTGAGCGTGAGCATCACCCTCCCGAAGGGCCAGAGGGGTTTAGATTGGCTCCTCTTTCATGTGGTTTCTAAAAAGGAGCCTGAATGGTTTCAAGCTGTGATATTTTGCCGGGAACATCCCTCTGGGCAGGTTTTGGACATGAACTGAGTCTCTTTGTGTAGAAAGCATCCCCCTCTCCTGTCCTTCCTGCTTGCTCCTGGCTTCTGCTGCCACTTAGAGGTGCTGGGGATCCTTTGCCAGCTGGAAAAGCTGGTCCTTTCCCATTTTTAATGCACTTTTCTGCTGCCATCCCTTAACAAAATTAAAATTGCAAATGGGAGGGCTGCATGTCACAACTGGGAGCGTGTCCTTGTGGCCACAAGCTGGCTTTGGGGCAGGGGAACAGTCACACACTCTGGAGTGTGGGGTCTGGGAGCAAATCCCTCCAGGTGATGATGGCTTTAGCGAGAGGATGAGGATTTTTGGAAGCCTGGCAGTGAATTTTCTGCGTGGCTGAGGAATGTCCTGGCTAAGGGATGGTGTGAGTATCACTGCTGGGGTTTGCTGTGTGCGGGGAAACGCTGCTGCTGCTGCTGCTGCTGGAAGAGGAAAGAGTTGATGGAGAGTTCTCAGCACTTCCAGGCACAGCAAGGCTTCCCTGGAGACCCCAAAATACAACTCTACAGCCCAGGGAGTTCCTCACCCCTGTGCCTGTCCTGCTGGGCCGGTGTGAAGATCAAAAGCTTTGAGTGGAGCCACATGTGGATTTTCTCCCTTCCCAGGCATGTTACTCTCCAGTAATAAGCCAGAAACACGACCAAATTTTTTTGGGGGCGCTTTGATAATGTTTTTTTCTCCCTTCTTCCTCCCTCCAAAACATAAAAAGGCAGGAAAAAAAGAGCTACAAACATGCTTCTTCTGTTAGTGAGCCAGTGGGGTCTGTGAAGTTTTGCTTCCAGATTTCAAAGCCCCTTAATTCGATTCTTCCCCACTCAGCTTCTACATTTGGCTGTGGGTTTTATTTGCTATCCTAAGCTTTATCTGAGAGAAATTACACCTTCTTTTCTTTAAAAAAAAAAATCCCCTGAAACATATTGTGTACATTTCCAGAGCCCTATAAACAATGAGCTGGTGGCTGGAGGCTCAGCTCAGCAGCTTTGCACATGGGTTGGGGTGATTTAGTGGGGACTGGCTCCCTTTGTGGGGTCAGCCTGGCTGAGCACCCATCTTCTTCCAGTTCCAGCCATGCTGGGGCTGAGCCAACCTCACTGAATTCCGGGTGAGACACCCCCTCTATCCCAATTTCCACCCAGCACAGCTCCGCCCTCCTGCTTGGTATTCTGGCGAGCTACAAATGTCTGTTCTCCTGGTGTTCTCCTCTTCCTTCTCCTCCATTTTTCTTCTGCCTATCCCTGTTTTTCCTCGCTTTTCCTCCTCTTATCCTTGGCTGTAACCTCACCTGGTTCTCAGGAAGGGGCTGGCTTCACCGTGGGGCTGTAGTTTTCCTGGCATGCGTGCACTGAGCCCTGCTGCCACCACCCCAAGTGACATCCCTGTGGCACAGGCTTTATTCCCGGGGTGGGGACTCTGCCACTGCCTAGAGCTGGTTGCAAACACCCAGAGCTTAAACCTCTCCATCCCTGAAGGCCACGCTGCAGCTGCAGGGAGCCGGAGCGGAGCCGGGGCATCCTCAGGGCCCGTGGGGAGGGGTGTGGGAGCTCCCGCCCTGTCCGAGGGGGAGGTATGTTTGGGGGGCGTCTTGCTGGGGATCTGGGGACTTGGAGCCTTGCTGCAGATGAGGGACAGGTGCCTGGTGTCCCCCGTCACCCTCCCAGGCTGGGGGCCTCGGCAGAGCCCTGCTGGGATGGCCATCCCCTGCTTCCTCCTCATGCCCACGGTGGCACTGAAGGTGAGCTCTGTGCTGGAGGGATCGATGCTGGTTTTAGCTCTTAATCCGGGCCTTTCCAGGCAAAGCCGAGGTTGAATGCGGTTTTCCCCTGGGGGCATCTCTTGCTTTGCTCCAGGGCAAAAGCTCTGCAGATGGATCCACGTTGTGAGCTCATCCAACACCCAGCACCACACCCAGGGGCCCTGGTGCCTTCCTGTCCTCTGGCAACGTGGCCCAGGGTGGGAGGGAGCAGACAGGGGGTCCTGAGGTGACAGTGGTGACAGAGTGGTGCCAGACTGGCGTGTTCCTTGCAGGGAGAAGTGGTGCCACATGACGCAGGAGGAGCGCGACGACAGCCTGCGCTTCAACGAGAACATCACCTTCGGGCAGCTGGGGTGAGCAGGGCACGGGGACCACCCCCCCGGGGACACCTCCCTGGTGTTCCCCCACTGGGGACATCCCTTCAAGTGCAGAGGATCTTTGATGCTTCTCCCTGGGACCTGCTCCTGCCCCTTCTGTTGAATATCCGAAGGGACCGAGCTGAGCATCATCCCAGTGCCTGGGACAAGGGGCTGTGCAGAGGGAGAGGAAGGTGGGGGGAAGAAGGGGCAGCCTGGCCATTCTCTCAGCCAGAGCATCTCTGTCCTCCCTCAGCACCTTCATCCACAACATGCTGGCATTTGGCCTCAGCAAGAAGCTCTGCAGTGACTTCCTGAAGAAGCAGGCAACCATCGGCAACTTGGATGAAGGTAGGGGAGAGCCTGGGGGATGTGCAGCCCCTTGCTGGGATTCTGGAGGGATGGAGCGTGGATGGGATGGTTCAACAGCCTCGCTGAGCCCTTTTCTCCCTCCTTCCCAGAGCAATACAAGCTGCTCAGTGACCACATCGAGCAGATGGCCACGGAGTAGCCACCTGGCCAGCACACGGCGGCGAGACAGTGGCCGGACAGGTGGGGAGGGGAGAGGAACCCACCTCCAGGGCTACCTGAGACTGAAGCTGGGCTACCTGCAAACCAAACCACACACACGAGCTGCAATAAAACCTGCATGATCGTCCACCAAACTCTAGAGCTGCCCCAGGGCAGCCTGTAGACATAGGAGCCAAACAGCCCCCGCCCTCGCCAGACCCTCCCGCCTCTATTTTCGGAGTAGACAGTCCCAAAAGTGAATTTTGTTGGTTAAGAAGCAAAACAGAACACAAGGGAAAAGCAGGAAGAGCGTGGCTGTGCAGCCCCCAGGTGCTCTGTCTGCAGCCCCTCCCAGGAAACGCTGGTGAGGTCTCTGGTGGTAAATCCAGAGGTATCCAAGGCTGCCTTTCCCTGCTGGCATGCCCTCGCTGATGCTGGAGCTGCACCAGGGATGCAGGAGGTGATGGCAGGGAGCACAGCCAGGAGCTGGGGCTGCACCCAGCCACCACTCAGTCAGCTTGTGTGGTGTCTCCAGGGATGTCACCACTGGCTGGGGACATGGGCAGGGGGCAGAGGTGGGGCTGGCAAAGCGCTGCTGCCACCCTCGGTGTGCAGCTCCCTGGGAGCTGGAGGGGAGTCTTTCCCTTGGGAAACCTTCACCGTGCTGCCTGTGGGGGTTTGTACCTCTGGGCAGAGACAGCAGTTTGCTCCATATCATTAGCCTGGATCAGCAGGAAAAAAGCCATGGCCTTGGGCAGGATTTGGGCAGAGGAGGCAGAGGAGCTCTGCTTGGGAGGAGATGACAAAACGCCTCATCCCTCTCCCTGCTGCCCTGTCAGTGTCAGGATGCTGCTGGATTGTGACAGTTCCCAAAGTCTCCTGGCGTCCTGTGGCAGTAGATTAATCGTCCTCCTTCCCCAGGCTGCTCCTCTCTGCCCTCTCCTTCGCCAGCTCTTCGCTCCAGCTGCTCATCCATCAAACCTGAAATAGCCCTATCCAAAGGACATCTCCTGTTCTGCTCCAGGGGTGGCAGCTCCCACCATGCAGCAGGTCTGTTTTATCCCTTGGACCTTGGCACGGTGTTTGCAGAGAGGCTGGGGACACGGGGACATCCCTGGGGACACGGGGACATCACTGCTCCCCTCTGCAAGGAGCAGCTCACAGGGGCAGAACCCTCCAGCCCTGCACAGCCAAGGCCCCAACAGTCTCACCCCAGAAACATTATCCTGAAACACAACTCCAGGTTTCAATCAATCCATTTTCCCTGTGCTGCCAGCTGTATCCCATAGGAAATAGCATAAAAGGATATTTTTTTCCATGTAGCTCTTGGCTTCTGGTGTCATTTCCAAGCGTCGAAGTGATGCTTTTACCTAAGCTGGGCTTCCCTTGCTGCTGGGGATGGAATCTATGCTGAGTCCTGTAGGAAGGACAAATCCAGCGCCAATTTTTCTTTAGCCATTCCCAAACCTGGGCAAAGTTACTGGGAAAGGGTTTTTGTTGGGGTGAGGGGCTGATGTTGGTCCCTCATCCCAATAAACATCTTCCTGCTGGATAAAATGTGCTGGACCATGAGCAGCTCAGCATACTGGAGCATCATCCCCATGGCCTTCCCTGTCTTTGTCTCCACTCAGGTCTTTCCCAAATCCTCCTTCATTTCTTTATTATTATTATTGTTGTTATTTTTTCCAACATGAAAAGAAAAGTTCAGCGCTGAAGTATATATATTATTTGCATGTGTATTTTTCTATAAAAACAATTAAAATCCAATAAAAAATAGCCATAAACCCTCCTCGACTGGGACTGTGTGAAGGATGGGGTGTGAGAGAGAGAGGTTGGAATAAATTATCTTAAAAATGAATATTTTTTTCTCAATTGTTGTTGTGTGTTTTAAGAAGATGGATTTTCTCCATGCTGCCTGTTCGACCTCAGTGGTCCCTGGTGCCTCCACCAGCTTCTCCCTTTTGATAATCTATTTTTTAATAGAGAAAAACTGTTGTACCTTTTACAGAGATGTTCGCATTTGCCTCGGAGCCAGAGGAGCACATGAAGAAGATTTCGTTTTTATTTTCTTTTCCCTTGTGCTTTCCATCTCTGCCAGTGGCCTCCGAGCTGACAGCAGAGCTGGGATCCTGCTCTGGCCTCGGGACATTTGATTTCAGTGTATTTAAAAATCAATTACTCGGTATTAGCTTATTATAAAAAAAAAAAAAAAGATGTTCCCTTAGGTTAACAGGCTGGGAATGTCATATTCCACCCAGGATTCAGAGTCCACGTCCCCTCGGGTCTCTGTGTGGCCAAGCTGAGCCTGTTCCTTGTCCTGCAGGGCTGGTTTCTCTCTTGGTAGCCCAACATCTCTCTTGGTAGCCACATTTCTCTTAGGAAGGAGCTTTCCCTGCTCCTTGATTTTATTTAATTACCTCCACTGCAGGTGGGAAACTCACCAACCCCAAAGCTTGGCTGTTTTCCCTGGTCTTTTCCCTGGATGTGGACTGCTCAGCTATGGAAAACAAGGAGACTGGCATCAATTTTGTTCCCTCCACCTGCTGAATTCCTTATCACCTGGCTGTGCCTGATAGGTTTGTGTGTATAAGAAAGGAGGGGTTTATTCCTGAGGTATTTGCCCAGCTCCAGGTGCCCTTTGCAGTGGGCACTTCCTGGCACCTCCCTGTTCCTGGTTTTGCTGGCTGGGTGCTTAGAATGGTTTTGGGAGGCTGCAGGGGCAGTTTAGGGAGTGGGAATGAGATCTGGGGCTGCTTAATCCCAGCCTGGGAGGGGCTGAGATCCATGGCCAGTTAGCCTGGAGCTGGGAGATCTCCTGAGCTCCGGGAAGTGCCAAGGCACAGCGTCCCTGTCCCCGTCCCCCTCGTCAGGTGGTGGTCCTTGAGCCAATTTAGTCATTACCAGGTTAAAAAGTGGTGTCACCACACCCAGGAGGGTCATTGGTGCAGCTGAAACCAGCCTTGGCTTAAATCCCTGCAGGTGGGTTAGGCCGGTGTGATGCTGCAGGAGGAGCCCCTGGAGAAGGTACTGGATGTCACAGGCACAGCCTGTCCCCTGTCCCCCTTCCCTGCCGGGTGTTAATTACACCACGCAGCAGCTTTAGGAAAGCTGATCCAGCTCTGGGTTGATTCCACCCATCCATTAAAGCCGGGGTCAGCCCAGTCGCTGCTCCAGCTCTGCTCCTTCAAGCCTGAGCACAGCCAGCAGCTCCCAGCCCCTCTCCCTCCCTCAGGAGGGATCAAAGGACGGCTGCTCGCCCGGCTCTGGGGGTTTTATTGCGTCTCTATTAAAGCTGTTAAAAATCTTTCCATTGTAGCAGTGTCTGGGAGTGATAAGTATTCATAACAGAGGGGATTCAAGATGGGTTTGGTTGTAAAAACACCTCTAAGCTGGCTGGATTTATGGCTGTTAAATCACCCCTCCTCTCATCTGTCACAGCCTTTTCAGATGTTCATCACTGAACAACAGCGAAGTTGGGGCCATAATTCATGCCACAGTGTGTGGAGCAGGAGGAGGGGAGTCCTCTCCACCAGTAACTGGCTCAGGATTTATGGAGACTTCTCCCAGTCTTTTTTTTTTTTCCCCGAGTAGGAGAGGGTTTGCCTCGTTTTCTGCTGTTGCCAGTTTGTTCAGCCAGCTGGAGCCAAGGAAGTCCGGGTGGATTTAGAGCCCTGCTGGGAGGATTGACAGCAGCTTTCAGGGAATGTGGGGCTGGTCCTGGCCCTCAGCAGGATCCGCAATGCAGGGCTGGGCCTCTCGCTGGGCTCAGGCTCTGCTTTGGGGCTGGATCTTCCCATCCTCCCCTGGTTTGGGGATGAAACACGGGAAAATCCCACTGATGCAACTGGCAAAGGATCCTGGAGTGTTTTGGGTTGGAAGGGGACTTAAAGATTTGCTGGCTCACTGACATCGAGGTGTAGGCTTGGGGGGATCATCAGGCTCTGCGCAGCTCCAGGCTGCAAACCAGGGGCTCCCTGCCTGCTCTGGCAGCCTGGGGGAAATTTTCTGGAGATCTGGGATGATACTTAGAGAGACCTTCTCACTCTCTGCACCCACCTGAAAGGAAGTCAGAGCCAGGTGGGGATGGTCTGTCCTCTCAAGGAACAAGGGACAGGAGGGGGAATTGTGAGATGCTGGAGCTGGGGAAGGCAGGCTGTGTTTTCTTGTTCCCTGGGATTGTTTTGGGAGCCAATACTGCTCTTCCCACAGAAAAGCTTTAGGATGTCTGATTTGGAGCTGTGCTGACGTGAGGGGCAGGGCTCCCCTCTTCCCTCTGGGTTTATTTTAGGGACACAGCCCAGTTGCTGCAACAGCAGCTCCCAGAGCTCCCACAAATTTAAAATCAATATTAGACAGAGCCAGTCAGTGATGTCTCAGGGGTTTTTGTGCTCAACCATTGCCAGCCCCGGGTCAAACTCCTCTCTGTTCCATCAACTCCTCCCCTGCCTCATCCCAGAGGGATCAGCCCCTCTCAGTCACATCCTCGGAGCTCTGCTGGCACCAGCCTTGGTCCCCTGGGTGCCCCAGCCCTGACTGCAGGGGAGCTGTCCCCACCTGCCACACGTGGTGTCCCAGCAAAAGCTTTGGGCTGGATATATTTTTATTGGATTGTGTGAACATTTCCAGGAGTTGGGGTTTTTTTTTTTGGCCTGATACTTGCAAGGTACTTTTTGTCTGCGTGAAAATGAAGCAAGGATTCAAAGCTGAGGAGTTTGCTCCCACAAACAGAAGGGTGGGAAGGCTCCCTCTTCCTATATATGTAAATAATACACTAATTAATACCAATACTAATAAATCTACTATTTATTATGAGAAATAATCATAGTTTTAGGTTGTAATAGGTGATTTTACTACTGGATCCTAAAAGATAATATTGTAAATAGAATTTAATAGATCCCAAGAGTAGAATTTATTGATGATTGTATTAATAGCTAATACCAATACTATAGATGCCAATGCTCACAGGAGATGATAATACACTAATACAACAGACTAATATCACTAATTAATAATAAATATTAATAACTGGCTAATAACCAGCTCCTGTCATTCCCCTGAGAGGACAGAGGGCAGAGGATGGGTGACACCACAGGCCCCTGGCTGGCCCTGAGGCCTTGGGCTCCCCTGGACTGAACTGGCAGCGTTTGGTCCATTAACCAAAGTGTCCCTTCCTGTCTGGCCACAGCTCATTGGAATAAACCCCTGTGTCCCCATTTGACCCCACAATCAATTAATGGAGACACGAATGACCTCAAGTAACCCCCAGATCAATTAAAACAGACTCCAATGACCTCAAGTAACCCCTATGACCTCAAGTAACCCCAATGAGGGCCTCAAATGACCTCAAATGACCCCTTTGACCTCAAGTAACCCCAAATGAGGGCCTCAAATGACCTCAAGTAACCCCTGGATGAATTTAAAAATGCTCAAATGACCTCAAGTAACCCCCATGACCTCAAATGACCCCTATGACCTCAAGTAACCTCAATCATGACCTCAAATGACCCCTTTGACCTCAAGTAACCTCAATCATGACCTCAAATGACCCCTATGACCTCAAGTAACCTCAATCATGACCTCAAATGACCTCTTTGACCTCAAGTAACCCCAAATGAGGGCCTCAAATGACCTCAAGTAACCCCTGGATGAATTTAAAAATGCTCAAATCACCTCAAGTAACCCCCATGACCTCAAATGACCCCTATGACCTCAAGTAACCTCAATCATGACCTCAAATGACCCCTTTGACCTCAAGTAACCCCGATCATGACCTCAAATGACCCCTATGACCTCAAGTAACCCCTGGATCAATTTAAAAATACTCCAATGACCTCAAGTAGCCCCACAATGATCTCAATGACCCCCTGTGACCTCAGGGAAATATATGAAGAGATCAGTGTATAAAATCTCATTCCAGTGCTGTTGCTGATGGAGGTGCAATAATAATTCTGACAGTAATTCACTTTCTAAGCTGCCCAAGGGAGGCCAGGTCCCTCCTTTCTCCAACTTCTGCATCGGCCACACCTGTGTAGAATTCCAAACCAGTTCTTCCATAATAAAAGACATTTTCCGCCTGTTTGGGTACACCAATATTTTATTATTGAAATTAATGGGGAGTTTTTGGGGAATCTTTATTTTCTCTTCACTCGAGCAGATGCATCCCTTATTTCTATTTACAAACAGGAAAAATGCTGCTGAGAACAGAGCTGGCAGCCGCTGAGGCCGAGTCCTGGGTGGGATTTGTCCTCAGGTTCTGCACTCCTGAGCAGGCTCGCTCTGCTCTGGGCCATCCCTTTAACAGGCAGTGGCAGCACCAGGAATGATCTAGAAAGAGAACACATGAGAAAAAAAACTTTGTCTGACCCGGATTCGTACTCTAATCTCTGGGATTCAAGGAGCAGCACAAACCCTTCTGTTTGTGGGAGCAAAATCCACAACCCAGCTTTGAATCCTTACTTTATTTTCAGGTAGATTAAAAAAAAAAACAAAACAAGAAAAACCACAACCCTGCAAGTGTTGGACAAAAAGATCCCAACTCCTGGAAACGTAGACGCACTCCAAGGAGTAACACTTGAGCCTGGCTGAGCTGTGCAGTGACAGTGTGGAGGCAGTGCTGAGGGGAGGGCACCCCCAGCTCTGACTGCTGGGCCAAGCTCCTGCAGGAACCACGGGAGAACAAAACACAGCAAATGAACGAACCCCCCCCGCCCCTAAGGACACCCCCTCTGATCCTTTCCCACCCCGAAAACCCCACAAGAGATCTCCAAGTGCAAACCCATAAATGCTAGCAACAAAATGCCTTTTATCGTACCTCCACTTCCGCGCCGGATTCTGGAACTCCTGGAGTTTCCTGGATCACCACGAAGGACCCACGATTTTTTTAAAAAAATTATGGATGGTCCCCAATCCAAGCAGCTGTGTCACAAGTCCCTCCTGTCCTGGCAGAGTCACCAGAAACGGGTGCCTTTTCCCTGGTGCTAAAATTGTGACTGGGTCAGGTGATGGAAGGGGGTTTCCTCCTGAAGGATCCTTACGGTGCACGAAGCGTGGAACGAAAACGTGCTCAAGATGTGCCCTGTAACATATTCACAATTCTGTATTTTTAGTAAATTGGCATAACTGGCAAGAATCCCCAGTTAGAGATAAAGGTGATGAGGCAATTCCTCCCTGGTTCCACCCTTTCCTGAAGTTCCTGAGAGGGCTTACTTGAGATCACAGGGGTTAATTCTTGAGGTCATTTGAGGCTCTGACAATTGATCAAGGGGTCAAAAGACAATGCAGGGGTAATAACAACTCATTAATAATTATGAGCCAAATGGGACACTTTGGTTAATGGATCAAACATTGCCAGTCCAGGGGAGCCCAAGGCCTCAGGGCCAGCCAGGGGCCTGTGGTGTCACCCATCCTCTGCCCTCTGTCCTCTCAGGGGAATGACAGGAACTGGTTATTAACCAGTTATTAATATTTATTATTAATTAGTGATATTATTAATATTTATTATTAATTAGTGATATAGTGATATAATTAGTGACAACAGATGATCTGTTGTATTAGTGTTTATTATCATCTCCTGTGAGCATTGGCATCTATAGTATTGGTATTGCTATTAATACAATCATCAATAAATTCTACTGTTGGGATCCATTAAATTCTATTTACAATATTATCTTTTAGGATCCAGTAGTAAAATCACCTATTACAACCTAAAACTATGATAATTTCTCATAATAAATAGTAGATTTATTCATATTGGCAATTAGTAATGTATTATCAGCTGCCACAGGGGTATCAATGTGTCCTAACCCAAACACCTCACCAGCACACACCCCTTTCCACCCTTCTGCACTTCACTACAGCAGAAGTGCCTGGGACATCTCAAAAAATCAAATTTCACCAGTCTCTCTGAGCAAGTTTGGGGTAAAAAAAAAAAAGCATCCAAACCTTCCCACACGTGTGCAGAACGGATTACCTGAAAAAGCCTCAAGTCCTTCCGCCAAGCAGGGATTAATGGGATCACTCTTCCTGATATTGCTGTGGCTTCTCGGGAGCAGTGAATCGAGCCCAGCTTTGCTGCTCAGGCGACTCCTGAGGCTCAGGTAAGGGCCAGGTGAGTCAGGGAGGTGTCCCCTGCACGCCCAGCACGCTGACACCCCACTGCTCTCTGGCCACGCTCCCCAGGGGCTGCAGCAGGGCTGGGAGAAGGCAATCCAAGAGCAGGAAAGGTTTGAGGGCAGGAAGCTCTCAGAAAGTTTCCCCTCCAGTTTCTCATAGCGATGGATTTCTCGCTCTTCAGTTCTGCCAAAACGGAGAGAGGGGGAGGGCAAACAGGAGGTTAGGGATGAACACAGACCCAGTCCTCTGCTGCAGGTGGGGCAGTGACACACCCAGTGGGGTGGGGGACACCTGGGGCACCCGGGCTGGCTGAGCACCCACCTGAGGGGAGGGGAGGGGAGGGGGGCGTGAGCTGCGCAGAGCCAGGCAGGGGCTCTCTCCTGCCGTGGCCACGTGGGATCTTGCCTTTATTGTCCAGGAAGAAGCTGACAGCGCCCAGCACAGCCTCCATGAGGATGGCCACGATGATGGCCACAATGATCACCCCTCGGCTCTCTGCTGTTGACTTTTGATCTAAACACAACATGGAGACGAAGCAATTAATGCCTGGCCCACTGTGATGCCATCCATCTTCCCCTGTGTGTTAGGAAAGGGCCCCTTCTCCCAAAAAAGCTTCCCCAGCCACCTGCAGGATGCAGGTTTCAGTACAGAAATGCTCTGTTGGGGCAGTTTCTGTAGGAACACAGAAATTCTGCTCCAGGCTGTCATGCCCCATGTGCCATAGGAGGGTGGATAACAGGAATTCCTGCGAGGCACCAGCCATCCCTCTGCTTCCTCGCCCAGTGAGTCTGGGCTGCAGGAAGCTGCACTGGGTGCCTTGCTGGGGACAAGCAAGCAGCTTTCCCACTGCTGGGGACAGAGCCTCTACCTCCCTTCTGGCTTGGCAGGGAGAGGAGCAGCGAGAGAAGCACTGCCAGGCTCCCTCCCCAGGCTAGAGGTGAGCATCTCAATCTCAGGGATCTCAGGGACCCCTGGAAACAGAAGCCACCCCACCCATTTTAGGAGGGACAGGATGGGATGCCCGGCAGCCCTGCAGAGCAGTTGCCCAGCCGTGCTGCCCTCCTGTGTCACTCACTGGGGACGCTGAGCTCGGTGCTGTTCTCGCCCATGTCCTAGCTGCCAGCTCCGACCTGGCACACGAAGGTCCTGGCGTTGTCACCTCGCTGATGGACAGAGCCGTGTCCCCACAGCTGGTCCTCGTAGTCAGCGTTGGCTGTGATGTGGTACAGCCTCGCCTGCTCGTTGCTGTGTCCACCTGCAAGGCGAGGGGCAAGCCTGGGCCGGGGAGCCCGGCAGGAAGCCCTGGGCTGGTTGCCACTGCAGCCCAGCAGCCAGAGCTCCTCTCCCAGGCCAGCACTCACCTGGAACCAGTCGATGTAGGTGTAGGAAGCATCTTCAGGGATGCAGAAGCTGCACTCGATCCTGGCTGTGCCTCCAGTCTCCACTTCCACCACGGCTGGCATGGAGATCTCCAGCTTGCTGGCTGCAGCTGCAGGGCAGAAATTGCTGTTAGGGGCAGGAAGAACGGGGAAGAATGGGCTCTCCAAGCACAGCCTGTCCCCATCTGCATCCCCCAAAAGCTGTGGGGCAGAGCCACGTCCTGTACCAGCGTCCCCTAGACATCATGTCCCAGCGCAGCAGCAGTGACAGCCCACCACCACTCTGCTTTCAGCATCCAAATTTGAGACCATTGACCATTTGAGATCCTGCTCCCAAAGATGGGACAAGACACGCCGTGCCCACACCGGCTGTGTCCCCAGGACACCGTTGGGAGGCAGCATGTCCCTGACCAGCACGGCACAGCCAGGACTCCCCTGACACTCCACAAGCTCTGATCCTGCTGCCCCAGCAGGAACCCAGCAGCCAAAGCCTCCATTCCTGCAGCATCCCCAAGGCTCCTCCTCGCTGCTGCTCTTCCCACGAACGGCACAGGGCCCACACCCCTGTGAGCGGGGCTGGCCCATCCCTGCACCCCACCTTTCCCCCAGCCCAGCCACCCGCAGCAGTAATGGAGCTGCTGGCCCTGCTCCAGAGAGGATGGGGCAGGTAATGGCTATTGATCCAGGACAGGGCACGGAGCAGCTTCCCAAGGGATCGGGAGCAGAGCAGCCCCAGCCGGGCGGAGCAGTGACAAGAGTGGCATCACAGCAAGGCTGGGAGTGTCCCTGCCACCATCCCTGCCAAAGCAAAGGGGGCTCTGCACACCCCGGGCTGGCCACGGCCCTGCCGAGGGGACAACAGTTTGTCCCCAAGCAACAGAGCCAGCCCAGTGTGGGGACAAGAGGCTTGGAGGAAGCGATTGCATCAACACCTCCCTTGATACCACCTGCTTGGTAACAGCCACCCCTGAGACTTCAAAGGGCAGCGCCGTGCCCACAAAATGCTCTTTGTTTGGAGGGGGTATGTGGTGGCACAATGCCAAAATGCAGCCAGGAGCCCTTCTGCCTTCAGCAAAGGCCTCAACACACAGGATCAGCCACCTCAGAGCTCCCCAACACACAGGTTTTGGCCCTCACCCATCCCCTCAGCACATTACAGTTGGCACTAAGCAAAGAGGGATGAGCAAAGAACAGCACAGCGAAGAAGGTGCTGGAAAACCAGGTGAAAGCCCCAGAGATAAGCACACACCATCCAGCCTGGCCTCGGACACTTCCAAGGATCCAGGGGCAGCCACACCTTCACAGGGTGCTCTGTGGGGCCACCCCATCCTCACAGGGAAGAGTTTCTCCCCGATATTCCATCTCACCCGGCCCTCTGACAATGTGAAGCCATTCCCTCTTGTCCTGCCACTCTGTGCCCTCCTCCAAAGTCCCTCAAAGAGCTGGGATTCAGGCCGGTGGGAGGTAGGAAGCTCACCCCATCTTTCAACTGCGGCAGAAATCTTCATAAGCACTTTGCAAGGCAGCAGTTCTTGCTCTCCCTTCCCATCACCGTGCTCAGAACATGGAAAAGCCTTTGGAGGTGAAGCCTCCAGCTTTCTCCAGGTGCTACCAGATACTCACTCAGTATCCAGGAGAGGCGGAGCCTGGATTGAAGCCACCTGGTCCCAGGCCCAGCATCCCGCGTGGTGGCTGTGGCACGGCCAACCTGGCACCCGCAAAAAGGGACCCCAAAACATCTGGCAGATGTTCTGCCCCCCGGCCGTGCCAGCTGTGCCGGTAACCGGTTTCGTAGCCCCATCCAGTGTCTGCCAGGCGAACTGCGCCGCTGGCTCCCGGGGCGGGCAGCGCTTGGCCCCTGGTGGCTCATGGGGCTTTGGCTCCCGGTGCCGTCAAGGCCGGGATGTGGCTGGAAAACCCGCCTGGCTGATGTGCTCCACCTGCTCTCCCGCTGGGAAAAGCACAGCCGTGAAGGGGGGGTGTGTCCGGGCAGGGCCGTCGCCCCGTGTGTCCCTCGGTGCCTGGTGGCAGCGATGGGTAAACAGTGAAGGTGAGCGTGCCAGAGGCTCTTTGGGGGTTGATGTGGGAAGGGAAGCCCTTCCCAAGGTGGGGGAGCCGTCTCAGGATTCCACAGGAAGGCCCAGAAATGATAAGCTGTACCCAGCTGGCTGCAGAGCTCCCCTCTTGAGATTCCCTGATGTCTAACACATGGTGGCTCTGCCTGGTCTCAGTGCTTTGGGACTCTCTCTACTAAATGCTGCAGAGTTTCCTCAGGATTGCGGGAAGGAGACGTGCCGAAATCCCCTTATTCCTCCCTCCAGACGTGGAACATCTCCAGATGCTTCCTCCTGCCCTGTGGGATGTGTCCAAGAAAACCCAGGGGATTCCTCACTGTCCTTCCCACTGGGATTGGGGCATGTTCGGCTTTTAAGTCTGTAAACACACAGAGATGAATCTTGCCACTAAAACATTTGATTTCATCCTTCTCTGAACGATTTACAGTTGAAATTGGAAGATTCCCATGGAGAAACATAACTTTGATTTGTTTTAATTATTTTTTTTCCCCTTCGCAGGAGCCTGAACTTCCCAAATCTGTTTTACTGCAGCAGAGGGAAGCTGCTGGGAAGGGCTGTGCTGTGGCTCCTTTAGGAAGGTCCTGAAGGCAAGGCTGAGTCACTGAGACAGAGCTACAGAGAGGGGCTGGACAGTAATAAAACACATCTGTCTTCTGTGGCCACATCCCAGATGTGAGTCACATCCTCTCCTTCCTCACTTCCAACTCCAGGCCATGTTTGGACAAGGTCACTGCAGCTCCTTGTCCAGCTGGGAGACACAGGGGGTGTCTTGGCTGAGTTGTTTTTTTCCCCAAAGGACTTTGAGCTCATCTGCCAACAGTCCTTGCCGTGGGCTCAGCCAAACTCGCCCCTCCACAAGCAAAGAGCGATGGGCAGCTCTGGAACTGCTGGATAAGCTGGAAATCCCAGAAGATCAGCATGCTTTCTCTCCCTCTGGAGCTGCTTGGGTATGGAGCTCAGGGATGGAGGAGGATGCAGGACTGAGGGGGCCAAACCCACCAGACAGTTCCCTTTTTTCCTGGTGCTATTTCTTACAGTGCTGCAGAAGCCTTTTGTAGTTTTATTCCAGCCCTAAGGCTTTTCCATGCGTTGTGGCTTCCCAAGGAAGAGGAGGAATGCTGAGCTGGCTGGCTTGGGATCAGCAGGTTCTGGAGCCCTCACCAGCAAGAAATTTCAGGGAAATGAAATCTCTGATCCTGGGAAGCTCTTGCAAAAGGTGAAAGCCTTGTGTGTGTCCTTGCTGGGAATGGAGACTGAAGGGAGATTTTCCTCCTCCTTTTCCAGCCAGGATGGAGCAGGTGTGTTTTCCCCCAGAGCACGCTGTCTTTATCTGGCAGCCAATCTGCTCAGCTGCATCCCCAAGCTTGTGCTTTATGAGCCATTTCTGCACTTTCTCCATGAAATGGGGCATTTTTGGCTGCAATCCTGGGATAAAAATCCCGTGGGGCCAGGCGGGACACGAATTCTCTTGTGTCACCTCTGCTCAAGGTCACCTTGTCCAGCCTTTAGCTTTTAATCAAGGATAAACACCTTTCCTTCTCCCTGGGGATTGGGAATTCAGGGTGTGAGCAGCCCTTTCAGCAATAAATCCAGGGATGTGGCTCAAAAAAGGAAAAGACTCAGGTCCTCAGGGGATTGCTGTGGGGCTGGCAGCCAGCAAAGCTACTTCCTTGCCGAAGGGAGGCAAAATTGAGCAGTTTTCCTTGGCTGGCCTCTCCTGCCACTGCGTGTGCCGCTTCCAGGCAGGATGCTCAGGGACACAAGGGGACAGCGGGGCCACTGCTTGCTTCCCGCAGGCTCCCAGCTTTGCTGTCACTCAGGCTGTGCTGGAAGTGGGTCTGAAATGACCTTTCCCCGCTGCAGTCCCGTGGGTTGTTGCTTTAGCCTGTGGGTTTTGGCATCCAGCCCCTCCATCCCTCACAGAGGGGATGGCTGCTTGAAGAGGAGCCGGTCCCTGGAGCAGGCGAGGAAAAGGATGCTGGAACTGCTCAGCTGGGAGGTCAAGTTTCCCAAGATGGCACTGTGGTGGTTTCTTCGAAGCTGTCACTGCCAGCAGAAGGGAAAAAAACCCCCTCCTGGATAACGCTGGTCCATGCAGGACAAATATTTGACGTGCTGAATAAATGAGGAGGAGGGAGACGTCAGGGAGAGCAGGGAGCTCTGACTCATGTTCCCACAGCGCTCCAGACACCTTCCCGGCAGGCAGCTGCCAAACGTCCCTGTCCCTGCAGCATGGCAGGCAGAGGAGAGTATTCCCACAGCCCTGCTGGCAGCCAGGGATCTTTGCAGATCGCCAGGGGTGCTGTGGATGCCCCCAGGTGGGCTGGGACAGCCCCAGGAGTGATGGAGAGGCAGCAGCGAGGGGCTGGCTGGGAATGGGATTTTGGGTTGGGCCTGCTGGTTCTGCCTCCCCTCCCTTTCCTGAGGATGCTGAGTGCAATCCAGCCTTATTCCCACTTAGGATGCTCCCGTTGAACAAACAGCCTGGGCATGCTGCAGCCATCTCACTGTCAGCATGATGGGCTTCACCTCCTGGCTCTGACACAGGTTTGGGGTGAAAATAGCGCTCAATTTCCTCCCTCCCAACATGCAATTTAAGCATGTGGTGAAGCAGCAGCGTTTCTCTGGCTGGAAAGCTGCTCGGTGTGAGCGTTTGAGCATAGCTCTGTGGTTTTCCTGCCTGTCCGCCTGCAGCTGCAGGGGAAAAACGGAAGATCTCGGCTGAACTCTCATTTCCCATCAGGGCAGCGCTTGTGCACAGCGGGGAGGACCAACCTGCAATTCAATCTCCAGCTCTGGGGACAATACAGCCTGTGTCCTGCTGCTGACAGCCATCCTGTGCAGGGACAGGCTGTCCCAGCCTCGCGCTCCCGCTGGTGGCACCGGTGCCTGCAGGGACAGCTTGTGCCTCTGAGGACACGGAGTATTTTGTGCGCCGGCTTTGCCGCCTGTGTGCGACTGGGAAACGCTCTCCCCCCCACCGGCTGCGTCCTGAGGTTTGTGGATATGAAAGTCCACATGCCTCTTTCTTCTTTTTAATTGCTATAATTTGTCTGGCTCTTACCCGTGGTCAGGAGCAAGGCTTGGCTCCGAGTTCCCTCCGTGGATTTATTTTGGGTTTGATGCTGTGCAAAAAACCAAACCACCCCAGCCCCTCGCGCGGTGCCCTGTGTGTGCATCCCGTGCCCGGGTAATTTTCCTCGCTGGAGTAATTTCCTTGCCCCCAGTGGGACTTCTCTTGTGAATAAAGCTATGCGGGATAAGAGGCTGAAAATCACAGCCTGGGAAATTTATGCAGAGGGAAGGAGGGAGATTGTTCCTAGCAGGCGAGCGGCGGCGCTGATTGCTGTTCTCATGGCAGGCGGACGGGGCTGGGGCTCATTAGCAGGCGGCGGGAGGCAGGGCAGGGTTCGCGAGCTCACAAATTGCCTCGGAGCAGAGGTTGGCGCTTCCTGCCCTGGATGCCGTGGGGATGGGTGCCCAGCGGGATGGGGTCGGGCTGGGAGCGCCAGGCGTGGGGTGCTCCGTCCTGCCCCCGTCTTCCAGCAGCTTGGAGTCTGTGATCCTGTTTCCTCTCTTGGGCAGGAAGGGAGCCTGGATGTGCTGCTCTTCTGGGGCTCACTGGCAGCGAGTCGGGGTCTCTCCATTTATAGTGTACAGGGTGGGGTGAAGACAAGGGGCTTGAAAGATCAGGAAAGGGAGTAGTTGAGGAAAATAGAGAGTCCCAAGCAGAGAGAGGTGAAATTTGGAGTATCATGGGCAGGAAAAGGTAAAGGCTGATGGGTTTTCATGGGGAGAGTGCCAGGAACAGCCTGGGCTGAGCAGAGGGCACGGAGCCTCACGGGGAAGGGCTGAGCTGACACATCCCTTGGGACAACGTCTCGTGGTCCTTTTCCTGCAGACACAAGTAATGTCCCCATCCCTGTGGGACTTCCCAGGAGTGGCTCCCACACCCAGGCTCATCCTGCACCCATCCCTGTGGACCAGGCACCCCCAGGCCCTCGGCAGAGGGGATCAGCATGATCTCCTCAGACCCCGCTGTCGCGCCAAGCCCCGGCAGAGCCGGCGAGCTGCGTGTCCCCACGCCGGCACTGCCACCCCAGGTGGCCTTGTTTTCCTCGGCAAAGGCGGAAGGGAGCCACCATCTTCTGAGCAAAGAGCATTTTTAATCTCCTGCTCCCGCTCCGTGCAATTAACTTGATTCCCTCCCCTCGTTTCCTGCAGAGGTTTAATTAAAATGCATTGTTCGCCTCGCCAATTATTTGCTCTGTCCCCCGGATAACCTCTGTGCAGCGCCTGCTTCTTGGGGCTTTTTTTTCCTTTCTTTCTTTCTCTTTTTTTTTTTCTCCCTTGTTGTTATTGAGGTTTCTCTCCGCTCCCCCCTCGGCTGCTCCAGCAGCGTTTACCTGCCCGGCAGAGCGGGATGGGGGAATTATGGAAGCGCGGCAGCCCTGCACGCACAGGGGCGAGCGGGGGCCGCTGCATCCCTGCGGAGCCGGGCGGGGGGAGCGCACGGAGCTCCGTGCCCCCGAGCAGCTGAAACAACAAGACCTTGTTGACTCGCTTTGAGTTCCCGACGCTCGGCAGCTGCTGCTCCAGCAGGTGATAATTGAAACCGGGAGCGAACCTGGATGGCGGCAGGGGTTGAGATGTAGTTCAGCCTGCAGCCCCCTCCCTCCTCGCCCTGCTGCCGCGGCGCAGCGACGCTGCTGCCACAGGGATTTGCACAGGGGGGCGACCTTGGGGACGGTGGGTGACAGACCCCGAGAGAAGGGGTGGTGGAGCAGGGAGCGAGCGGCTGCAGCTCCGCAAGGTCATCCCTGGAGGAGCCGTTTGGGAGAAGGGGTGTTCAGCGCTTTCTAAAAATAACCCCGTAGCAGGACCGAAATAACAAGCTGCTCTCGAGCAGTGCTGGGCTTGAAGCCGGGCCAAGGCAGCTGCTGCCGGGCCGGCGGCGGCCCCTCGGGTGTGCCGTGCAGCTGGACCAGGCGGGGGGCCACGGGAGTTCCCCACGCGGGCCAGGGGGCGAACGTGGGACACGGGATGGCTTGGAGAGATGCTGATGCTCAGCCTGAAAGTGGGGGAGGAAGGGCAGGGTGTGCTCTTGGGAAGGTCCCTTAGGAAGTGGGGTTGATTCCCTCAAAGGAGCTGGGTGTTGGCAGGGGAGACACGGCCATGTGGTTTTCTCCTTTTCCACGGGGTCCAGTTTGGAGAGCAGGACTCATGTCTGGATCTGTTGGAAAATGCTGAGTGTCTGTGGAGTGTCAGCATCATCTCCTCCTGCAAAACCTCCTTAACGTCTCCCCAAAGGCTTCCCTGCTCCTGCCTTTTTCAGATCCTGACCCAGTTCTTGGCTTTTCTTGCAGGGGCTCTGGCAAATGTCACATTCCTGGTGGTCCCACACACTGGGATTGGCTGGCTTGCTGATATTGAGGTGAAAGTCTGGCCTTGGGGGGATCATCAGGCTCTG
>WAAG01018849.1:5845-42600 GCA_013390105.1 Tichodroma muraria | reverse complement strand
TGGTGTAAGAAACTAATAAACAGGATGGATTCGAAAATAGTAAGACAGTGTCAATTTTATCATCTGAATATACACTGGTCACCGCATCTAAGAAGACTGAGGTGAAGACCTTGCACTATATCATATCTACAGACAAAAAAGCATTGTACTGAAATCTTGTAAATGCAGAAATCCTCAAGAGACTTCCTCAGACTATATGGAATCCAAAAAAGTTGAGTTATAAACACTTTGTTTTTACTTGCTTCTCTAGTATCTAAAATATTCGTTCCTTCACTTCTGATAAAATTCTTTTTTAGAGATAAGTGCTCTCTGTTAGCTGCCATTGTTCATTATAGGTTGGAACTGCATTATTTCTCTTTACAGGGGTAAACTTTCTTTCAATTAGGCAGATGCTGTGAGAAAGAGAGGGACCCTGAACACGTAAGAGAAAAGCACAAAATTAGAAGTACAGCAAAAGAACTTTAAAATGTTCTGCTTTTGAGTAAAAATTTTGTTCTCCAACCACGTGTACAAGTGCACAAAACCAGTGCACAGCCCTGTTCACAGAGGAGGTACCTGTGCTGCTCTGGCTAGTGTGAGAGGTTCTGAGAAACCACCTTTTTAGGTGACCAGGTTTTGGAGCTTCCTCTTCCTTGTGAACATCCCTTGAAGTGATGGTGGCTTGTAACAGCTGAGTTTTCAACTCATGAAGTTCCTGCACAATTGTTGGCATCTTGAAGAACACTAGTCATGCAGTTTCCTCCCCATCCCAAGGTACATTCTTTTTTGATATTCTCTTTTTGAAAGAGAATACAGAATTTAAGAATTATGCTGATAATCCCACATATACTGAATAATCCCATTACAGTAAGTTCTGGAGAAATTAGAGTTTCAAAGACCACTTAAGTAACAGAATATTAGCCATAATAACAGGAAGCAGAATAGATTAAATCCAAATTTAAGATGAATTTAGATGTGTTTCTTATCACAATTTGAAGCTTTATTTGAGCTATCACTCATCTTTATGCAAACAAACACTGGCATTTTTTTATTAAGCATCCAACTTCTTAGGAAATGGCATGTTATTTTCTGTTTTGTCACAATCTCATTATCATTTCATTATGAACCTTTGCTTTGCCACTTCAATCTTTGTACAGCAGTCAGGACCTTTTCTTCCTAAAACTGAGAATGTTTTATAGCTGATTACAGTTTCTCCAACAGGAAACAGTGCATCCCCTCCTCCTTTACTCCCCTTGAGAAAAAACCTGTAATAACATAATAACAGCATAACCTGTAATAACAGCAAACCCAACTTTCATTTATCATTTTAATGATCCCTTCTCCTTGTTCTTTCTTTTCCTCTGGTCACTTGGAAAGTATCCTCAGTGTTATCTTCAGTACACCCTTTCCCTTTTCTAATCAAGGAAAAGAAGGTGGGGTGGCAGAATGGGTCACGCATCATTTGGCAGCTTTTAAAGGGACATCTTCAGTTAACTGAATCCCAAGTCTGTACTAAAAAAAAAAGTTACAAATGTGTGTAATCAGGTCAGTGTTCACTAAGACTTTGTGTGTGAAGCACATGTAGGGTTTTTTGTTTGTTTTGCTTTTGTTTGAGTCCTCCTGAAGCATTCATAACCCAAAATGATGCATTTTGTAAGCATACGAGGGCATGTGCATCTATCATTTTACATTATGGATTTCATTTTTCTGCAAATGTGGCATTAAAACTAAACAAGGAGCATGAATGGCAGGAAGTAGATTATACTTTTCAAACAAACTCTGTTTTTAAATTTTGCATATAACAACACTTAGAAAAATACAAAAAATGCAAACTCTTCCTCCAAAAAAAAAAACCCCCTTGCTATTACCCCCTTGCCTTGATGAAAAGGGTGAACCAGATTGACTTCCAATGACAGGAAGAATTTTTTAATATAGTAAGGAGTTACTGGAAAAGAGAACAATCTCCGTGATGAAATATTAAGAGGATTCCAATTTCTGTTCCTTGAATAGGTAACTGATAGCAAGACCACTGGCTGACCATTTCTGGGAATGTTGGTCCCATTCAAACAAGCTAACCAGATTAAGAAGCCTATGTGTCCTAGGGATGTTGATGAGCACCTTTTGGATGGGCTTATCGATCCAAAAAGGTATTTTGGAATACCTTTTGGATAGGTATTATGTAGAAATAATGCTGACCTCGTAAGATCTCTCCTTTTCTAATTTAAAAACCATCTGGAACTTTGGACTCATCTCCACAGGCTGGGCTGGGATCTGAGTAATCCAATTAGCCCTTGAAACCTCCTCACAAGACTTTTAGTGTCCTAATTTAACCTAGGTCAGAAATATCTAAAAAGGCATCTCTCGCTCCCACTTCTTTTTCTAGCCAAAGGCAACAAAACAAGGCACTTAACCAAACTCTTTTTAACCTCACTCAATTGGGTTCGGGTTACTTGATGGTTCAGTTTTGGGTTGGTGGCTGCGGTTAAGTTTTATTTTCCCTGGAGATGGGCCCTACCTGAAAGCCCTGGAGTGTTCAAAATTCAAACCCAAAAATGAATGTAAATTTTGCAACAGACCCTTCTGTAGACAGGCAGAAACCACAGATTCAAATGTCCACAGACTTTGGTTCTTTGAGATGGAGACATTTCCATGACTTCATATCTTCCCTTACTAATCCTGACAAGACGTTTCATTTCTCCAATACCTAATTCATCACATGCCTGCAAAGTATGTGATGAATTCACTTTATTTGCAAACAAACTGAAAACCAGAGTATTTTGCTTGACTCAGATCAGACAGCAAATCAAGGACAGAGACGTAATGTTATCTAATATTACCATTTATCACCATCTGGAGTTAAAAGTACAGAATCCGTAATAAATTAATTTGCCAAGCTAAGCTTAAAGCAGGTGGGGTTCTTTTAGACTCAACTTCTGCCTGCACGACAATGTCAAGATTCCTAAGTGATACAGAGACATACCTTTGGAATGTCTACAGACATATTTTGACATTTTACATATTCTCAGATCCCACTCTGTGTTCCTGTTGTGCAAGGTGTAAGAAAACAGGTATCTCTCTGGGTAACACCATTTGGGTACAGAGACTCCAATTTGCAGGTCATATATATAACTACTGAAGTGAATACTGAAGAAGTGAACTAAATATAGTCAATTAAAGGCTAATAATTTTGTCATTTGCAAGCCAAAATTTAATCCAGATAAAAGTTTAGCATAAACAAGATGGGAACTGGAAAATTTAAGTCTTAAGAACCTCCTTGTCTTCTGACTTGCTTGACAAGCATACTTGTAAATAGTAAGTTACTTATCTCAGCTGCAAACTATGTTATTTTGTTACTCTACTTGATTGAACCTGGAAATAAAACAAAGTATCTAACATAATTGCATAAGGGTGAGGTCTTCTGGCTTACTGCTGCACGTTTACCTACAACTCCAAATTTATCACAAGGAATTCCCTGAAACTTTGAGTTAAGGCAATGAAGAAGTGTACCATCACAGTCACCAAAGAGTCTCATAATGAGATAATGAAATCCATTTAAATCAATGCATATTAGTCACTGGTGGAGATCTGCTTCAGTGACTCACTGAGCAACTCTGTGAATCAGAGAACTAAATTATTGCTTACCATAGCTATGCTCCTTTATTCCTCAAATCCAAATTACACTCTGCTAAAAGGAAAATTGGATTAATTTTCACTGCAGAAGTGTTTCAAATTCTAAATTACTACCCTGCAAATATTCAGTTTAACTCCTTTTCTGTCCTGTGAACACAGTAAGGTTCATTTAACTCACCGAAATGTGGAAGTGTCAATGAGCTGACAACATCAATTTCAACCTGCACCAGGTTCAGTTTCAAGCTTGAGCTACCCAGTTCAGAGTCAAAATTTCCTAAAATATGTGAGTTTTTTTCTAGAATTAATTGAACAGAATAATCTCACCCTATTTTCCTATAAACCTATAGGGCTGTGCAAAATTTGTATTTCTTATTTTGGGATTTTGTAAGGTCTGGTATTGGTTCATTAAGCCTCCTAGTGAACATGGAGCCTGAAGTCTGTCATGAGCGGCTTACTTTTCTCTGGGGGATGTCAGGGGCCGTTGGGAGCTGATGGTTTGGCTGCCCTATCAGGACAGAAGGAGGGTTGGTGGACTTGCCTCCAGTGGGTCTCCACGCCAGACCGACAACAAGCAGCGTCTGCCGCAACTTCCCCGCAGGGGAGGAGCTGCTACGTGGCTTCCCCTCGAGCTTCTGACTCGCTGCCATCAACACAGAACAGAATCTGGTAGGCCACAAAGGTGTCCACAAGCTGCAGGACTAACTCTAAGGGCTGGGGCAAACATCCACTCCTCAGAAAATGGAACCAAGGAGTTCTCGGTGACACAGGGGTATTTTACACTCAGTGTGGTATTCCAGAGTTATCTTAAGAGTCCCCAAACCCACCAGTGCAACTATGCCTAGGAAAGCTTGCAACGAGACAGAGGGAAGACAAGAAGACACTAACGCCCTGCATCTCCACCAGACAGGGTTCTGAAAAATCCTCATGGTCTCGACAGCCTGGCAAAGACAAGGTGAAGTAACACTAACTTTCTATATACTGCAAAGTCACTGAAGGAATGTGTAGATGGCATCACAGACTCAAACAGCAAGAAGCCAACATTAATCCAGTTGGCTTTGATTAGGGCTACAGAAGAACCCATTTTCAGAGTGCAAGAAGTTTTCCTATCCTTCATGGTGTCTTAAGTTACACAGAGACTTTACTGTAGGGCTCCAGAAAAAACAGAAGATATGGTCTAGCCAGTGTTAACCCATAACAAAGTAGGGAAAAATCCACTAATTAGACTGAATCTGCAAGTACACTAAAAAAAGTTACATGTAAGTAACCTTCAGTCTGACATTAAATAGCAATGCCCTGTATTTTTTTTTTTACATGTGAATTTACATAATGGATGTCAACTCTGTTCAAGAACGAGCTTCAGTGTTTTCCCTTTACAACAAGGCTGGTACTGTTATTTGGAACAGAATTTCAGATGCGACACGGAACAATCGCTATTTAAGCTCAGTTTGTTAGCGAGAAGCTGGAGTAATGTTTATGCTGAATTTTTTTATAACCTCTGATGAGATTTACTACAAAATTTCCTCTATGTCTTCCCTCCCTCACTCTAAAATCTTTCAGCATAAAGTTGCTGCCTGCCAGTTACTGTCCCTAAACAAATGCAATACGGTGACAAAATTTTACTGCAAGTATTAGTTGGGTACTTTTCAAGAAAGTGTGCTATAGTGACGTTTATCTTTATTTCTTTTTGACAGGATGCGCAGCACCATGGTTTTTGCTGCTTATGTGCTTACACTTTTTGCTACTTCTGCGTGACAGAAATGGTTTTAACAGACAGATGTAGATGAACAAACATTACAAAAGCCTGTTTATTTCCTGGCAAAACACATGCATGCTCTGACACTGAGAATCTTCATTTACTTGTCGGTGACCAACTGAGCCAGGCCCAGTACACTTGCCAGATAAGAAATCAAGTTGTCAAGCATCTAGAAATGTCACTTCATTTTGCACCAAAAAATTAAGGCAACACTACTCTTTAGAGAGAAAATGCTACATACATAAAAAGCTGAAAATCATGGGAAATCCAAAATCAGGATCACTGCTTTCCCTTACAGAGATCATTATACCGACTTATTTCAGATTATGGAAAAGCAGTAGAAAGAGTAAGCTGGAGGTCCCCGTGACAGAGCGCATGGGAGCACAAAACCCCAGGTGCCCCACCCTGTTGGACCAGAGGTGCTCACATGAGGAGGCACCACTCCTTAGGTTCAGCAGTTACATTTAGAGGAGTTACGTGGACTGCCCTGCTTCTGGCATGATCGAAGGCTGAGTATTCACCAGAGCATCCCTCACCATGGATGTCTCCCTATACAGCCCACAGACAGCACCAGCATTTCCCAGAAAGTAGCAGGATCTGAAGGATGGCAGGACTCATCTACAGAGGCTAAAAGTGAAAGCCCTATCACCAGAAAAAAAGATTGAAACTATTCTTGTGTTCTTCCTTCTCCATGGGTGAAGAAACTGAAAAGTTTTCATTCCTTTACCCATGGAGAAGGAAGAACACAAGAATGGAATTTTATATAACATGTATGTATTCAAAATAAAAAAAATAATTAATTTAGTCACATTTGAATATGAATATATATCCACATCTACTTCATGAATCAAAAGTGCTTTATTTTCTCTCAGTCTTTATAAGGGCATGCATGACCAGTACTATTTCCAGCTAGCTTACACCTGATTTTTCTTCTTAATTTTCATTGTCAAGTCAGAACTAAATTGTCCTCAAAACTCTGCTCAACCAGTAAGTTATTCCCTTTGTCCTGGGAGAACTGATGGACCCATCTCTACCCCTTATGTCTTTCTACCTCTACCATAGCAAGCTCTCCGATGAACTTACAACCCAGAAAACACTTTTAATCGCAAGACTGACAGCAGCACGTTGCTGGGTGGCAGTAACTCTGCCAGCGTGGCTGAATGCAGCCCATCAGATCCCAAGCCCTCCCCTCCCCAGCTCCTCTTTACTCCCAGCCAACCTCCCCACTTTGCTTCCTCCCTGCTCCCTTCCCTCCCCACTTCCTCCTCCTTCCCCCTTCTCCAGGCACCCAGACAAGGAGGTACAAAAAGGAGAATTCAAACTTTGGTTTGACAATTGCTCTTTGATGAAAAGCACAATCGCTAGAAGCGTAACAGTGTCAGCACTGAAACTGCTGGAGTTCCGGTCTGTTTTGATGAAGACAGTGAATAACAGTTTTTTCAAAGCTTGTTTGTGCAGCACACAAGGACACATCGAGATCTGCCTGCGTCTGAACCCTGAAGTTAACACGGCATCCAGGCTGAGTGCTACAGGGACCAAGATTAAGTGGTCACTGGTTTTTTATTTTATTTTTTACACACTCGCTAATAGGTTTGCATCAGTATAGAGAGTCCATCAGGTGGAAAAAAAACACAACAGAGTCTTGATTTATTTTTCTTTCTTTTTGAATTTGCCGTCCTTTATTTACAACAGTGGCAAAATAACTTCAATCAAAATGAGGTTAAGATTATTTTTAACAGATGTTCACTGCTGGTCTGACCCAAAATCCATTGACGTCAATGAAAAGACTCCATGGGGCTTTGGACTGGGTTCTAATTGTTGGAAAAATTAATGTTATTGTAAACCACTGGTCAGTGCTGTCACATGTTCCCCTTCTGTGCCAATTCTATATGACCGGATAACAGCTTCACATAAATCTGCTCCAACTGTTGTCTAAACAGGCTAAAGGACACAGTGGTTTATCTTTTTAATTCTGAACTGCCCCCACTCCTTCCCTAGCACACCTCATGGCCCTGCTGTATTTACATTTGACAGATTGAGCATTATGGACTATTCATAAAATGAAAATATTTCACAGCCAGACATTGAGTGGAAATAACGGAATTAATGCTGACTGTGTGAAGACAGATGAACTACAGATACGTATGAAATGAGATAGTTTGGTTCATAAACTTTCAACAAAGACTTTTATTTATTTTTATTTAAATACGGACCTGAAAGAAGGATTGCACTTACTGTTAAGAAGACGGAAGTCTATAAATGGGTAGGAGCCGCGGCGCTCGGAGACAACCCCTGTCTGACCTCTCACCCGTGCATCTCCTGCAAAACACAAAATCCCCAGAGACATTAGAAGGGGCAGCTGCCTTTCTCTGCTGTCGTGATCTAGATCTATTTTTTGATACATAGTGACGGCATTACACTCCTCCAGTGGGAAAACTAAGGTCCAAAAAATCATCTCCCATGACATCCTGGTGTAATTGGGCAAAGCAGTACAGCTGATCCTCTTATCAGAACGAAGACACAAAAACCCCTTTATTGCTGGCTGGAATTAAACCACAATATTATCCTATTGAACAACTTCTTGCCCAGCAAGCAGGCTCTCCTCACAAAAAGCGCAGACATCCGCTTTCTTTTCCTCAAGCAAGAACAGGTAAGACTCTGACTGTCACAGCTTCACATGCAGAGGTCCCAGTCCTGGACTAGGCCCACAATCCAACGGCCCTCTACAGTTGTGGGACTGGTCTCAAAATCACTAGTTGATGAAAAATTACTCTCCAAAAAGTATGAAGATGTTTTTGCACTTAGGTAGGTGGTTTGTTTGTTTGTTCTTGTTTTACTTTCTGCTCTTTGAGCACTCTGGAAAATGCAAGCTTTCTCTTCAAACACTGCAGCTGGCTTATGTAAGTGAAAACCTGACGTTCTCAGATAAGCATTACTCTGGAGCATTAGTATGTATATTTAAAGATGATGAAGTGCCAACACTAAGAATTAGTATTACTGTGCAATTCACACTGACTAGTTCCTGACTTACCACGTAATATTAATGAAATAGCCAAAACTAATTTAAGGAGAAAAATGCTCCTCAGGATGAATAAGAGTTACAAAACCTCTATCCAAGTAGATGGGAAGTAGTGGTAAAGCAGATGTCATTTTTATGTTTCCATAATTTTAAGTATCTTGTACTGCAATGTAATTGTTTCTTTACAGGCAATTTACATGAACAAAATATTAAAAAATCTTAAATAAGATGAAGTTTGGAGACTTTGAGGTTCTAGTTAGAGTACTCTAGTTCTTCACCATACTAATTCCTCTTCTACAGAAACAGAGACTGCAGTGCTGAAAGCATACCCACTGCACATACTTACACAGCTCACACTGTAGTCCTCTCGAAGTTTTCAGTAAAGTATGAATTTTTAGCTAGTGTGAAATGCATTTCCTCTGGGATACAAATATAGCATCTGACTAATCTAAACAACAATAATTTAAGCATTTGGCTGCTGGTGCTAGCTTCTACTGCTTGTTTTTAAAAACAAGAAAACATCTTGTAGCATAAAAGAAGGACCTAGTTAAATGCTGTTATTTTTCTTCTATCTAATGTTCACTTAAAATGTGCTTACAATAATGTTTAAGGGAAGAAAGCCAAATAGAATTATTAAGTTAAATATTTGAGGTGGGGAAAAACTTCCGTGCCCTCTAGGGGTCCTTAGAGATACGAAAGACACAAGAAAGCGCATGCAAATTAAGAATATTTCAAACACAGTCACTTTTGGTTATAAATATAAATCTAGGTTCTCTCACCCTTACTTTCACTTTGCTTTTTTGTTCCCAGAGACAGAACACGTGTTCCTTGTTCCCGGCTCCTGCTTGCCAACCACTCTAAGGAACCAGTCCAAAACAACTCAAGCTGTTGTTGACCCCACTTACCCCTCCTGACAGCAGGGGCAGGAGGTGCAAACCTCTACTTGCTCCTCAGCTGTTCCATTTGAAAGGTATGGTAATGCTAACTTCATCAGCAGTTTCAAATTACATGCAATGCAACTGTGGCAATGAGGGTATATGAACCCATCCCCCCGCGGTCCTCGTGCCGAAGAGAAGAAGGGTGGAGCAAATAGCTGGAGAGTTTGTAAAACACCGACGCAAGATTCATCAGCGCCCACAGGCCAGAGCCCATGAAGCAGCACCCAGACTTGAAAGCATTGCTCTCTGCCACAGGTAACCCATCAGATTGGCTCATGTGTGCAGAAGGAGTAAGAATGGCAAGCATATGGAACACATTATATAAACTCAAAAAAATCAGGCAGGCTTCAGCCTGCTACTAATACAGGCATCAGCAAATTAAGAAGGGGCGTGAATTCAGAGCATGCCTTGACCGACGCTTTTGTTTTTCTGCAGGCACCAATGAATTAACAGGAATCTGCAAGTAATCCCCTGCACTACACACTGATAAGCATGTCACTTGTGACTGTATCAGCAGANAAAAAATTCAGACTCCGAAAACCTGAAAAAACAACCAAAGCCTATACTATATATAAAACCAGCAAGACTGATATTCTTTCTAGGCATGAAATAATACCGCTGTCAAATCAAAGGAGGTACCATAGTACTAGAGAAAATCATATAGTCATGTATCAAAAAGATTGCTTAACCCTTTTCTCAATATTATGACCCCAAATTTTGAGGAAGAGAGCACTAAAGGTAGGTAGACAACTGTAACCAAAGAAAACACAAGGTGGGCCTACCAAAAGTACACCATACAAGATAATTAAATAAAATAGCTAACTGTTACACAAAAGGTAAAGAAGGCAATACTGTAGTGCAACGAGGTATGGACCCCGTTAAACATACAAGAGAAGGCAAGAGATGAGAACAAGAACTGAAGACTAAAAATAAGAAGACAACATGTTGCACTGAAAGGAAACTTTTGCTTGGGAACAATTACTCCATGATCTCCATGGTATTTAGAAAATTCATGCTGGGAATGGTCCTAAAGAATTTTTACTGATGATCTTGACACAGGAGAGAACTACTGATACTTTAGGATAACACAATGCTGGGAGATACCAGGTATTAACAGCTCCAGCTAATTTAAATTAAGTTCACTGCTGCGGTCATCTTTTCTCCCAACTGCTCTGTGGCCCAGATACCTGGATGTTCCTGGTAGCCCAGCTTCCTCCCATGGTGCTGCTGTCTCATACAGAACTACAGACCAGCCAGATTAGATGCTTATGTACATTATTCAAAGCACTTTCAGCAAAGAGAGGGAAAGCAATGGAGCTATGGATGCAATTAGTAAGAAATGCGAATGACTTTTACTGAACTAGCAAAGCCCAGGAACTGAAGTCATGACAAATTAGTGATGACTCCAATTGGCTATCTGTGTAATTTTACATTTTTTACAGACAATATAATTTAGAGGTGTCTCTAGCACTACAGGAATTTGTATGCAGAATAAATCTGCATCCCTGCTGACTTAGGAAAAGCCAGTAAAATCTTTATATTCTTATATGATTATTAACTTTATCCTGAGGGAAGGCAAGTTTCTGATGTGTCAAAGATGTTATCAAGTAGCTCTACCTCATGAATCTGTTATTTCAAAATACTTCACCAGGTGCCACCTAGTCTCTCTCTACATCATTAGAGAAAGATTAGTTAGGAAGTGGTGGTGGGCTAAAACAACCACACCTCCCTTCCACCATTTTTTCTTGGCTCATGTGTTTGGAAAATATTTATATACTTCCCTATTACTTTTAATTACACCTAAGTACACTCAACAGAGAGACTAAGAACAGGGATTACACCAGATATACAACTTATCACATGGGTTTTAATTTCCAAGAGGCAAGGGCCGTTCATGGCAACACATTCAATGTTATTTTTTTGCTTTGGCAGATGACTTTGAGGCTGACTTTCATCAGTCCTCCAGACCTTCACATATCTTTGTCTCCACCTTAAAAATCAAGCTAAGCAGTCATTCTGACAATTTATGCAATTAGCAGTTTTAGATAAATAATCCTTTTTAGAGCGAAAGGAAGGAATTCTGTGGTAACAAGGCAGGAAATTTTGACAGCTCATTGTGTTCCCAAATGAAACAAGCAGGGTGAAGGGAAATGGTCAGGGTACAGGTTCTCCTCGACTGCTTTGGGCTGAAGATGCAAGGCTGGAACATCTCCAGCTGCAAACACCAGGGGCTGCACCCTCACTGGCACCAAGCTGCCACAAGAGCTTCCAGCAGGGGCATCTCCCAGGGGCTGCCGTGCTCTTGGATTTTTTTCCTTGTTAAAACAGACAAGAACACAAACCAAACAAACCAAAGTAACCTATATAAGGAGCCAGAGCTGTGACTGACATGCACGACAGATCACAGGCACAAGAAAATCAGCTACAGGGCAAGAACCATGGCACTACTGCAGTCATAGCATCAAGGGCACTTCAAGATGGTTCAGAAGGGTTAACAAAAAAATGAAGCAGCTCTTAACTGCCTTTCACATCTGGAGGAAAGAGCCATCTGCACGGAGGAAAACAACCTCTCCAAGACTTGCCTGAAACTGCGTGCGATTCAATTTCACTGAGCAAGCACAACAAATTAGGAGACAAAACAGGACCATAGCTGTGACAAAACAACAGAGTAGCTTCATCCAGCAGAAGTTAGGACGAACCACCAAATTATTGATTCTATTTAGTACACAGCTCCATGTGGTAAATCGGGAATACCACAGCAAATTCACAAGAGGTTACAAGTATTTATTCCAGTCAAGCCTTTTTACAATCTTCATTCCAGTATTTCCTAAGTAAGTTGACTGTTCAGGGTACATTCTGCAGTGGCTGACAACTTTTCATGGAAAACCAAGCAGCAGTAATAAGACATCTTGTGGACTCCATGGAGCCCATGGGTCCTCCACTATGTCAGTTATGAAAAGGCTTGGGATTTCTGACCTGAAGGAAGAGGACTTGATGATGTTTTAAGCACCAATCTGGTTTTAGTGGAAAGATTACTAAAAGAAAGAAGTGTTGCTCTGTAAAAGCATCAAACTCAAATGAAATGTTACGTTAAAAGTGAGTACCAGAATTACTGGAATTATATTTTTATTTGAAGAGATCTAATGCTTGTTCATGGTGATTCATGCTGGTTTAGATTCTTTTCATTCTGTTGTATTAGTGCTGTGTTACTATAAATTCTTGTTTGTAGAAGGCATTTTATAAAGATTTCTCATGTGCATCAGATCTTCTGAACAAAACCATTTCTTCTGAACAGACACATAAAGACTGATTTAAGGGTTACAGACTCAGGATGACTCCCCTTTGCAGCAGGAGAAACTGGAGCAGCCACCTCACTTCATTTGAAAGCACTGAATTTTTAAGTACGTAAACATTTCAAAATGTAAGTTTTCTGTGCTGTATGCCTCACACTTCTGCTATTTCTGCTAGTAGTCCTAATGAGCTCATAAGTATCGATTTCAGCCAATGTATTCTGCAGTTTTGTTTCAAAATGCTCTTGCAAAGGAAAGTAATTGCTGGTACTACCTTTTTACAAAAAGAGGATAAAATGATTATGTAGAAACTGTAATTCAGTTTTGTAGATGTTTTTTACATAGAAAATAATTTAATTTCCTTTGTAGTGGTCCCACCCTGTGAATGAATTATTTTTATTTATTTATTACCAGTCAATTACTTGAAGTTCAGCTATTAAAAATTCATTTTTCAGCTGCAGATGAGACATCTCATGCATCCTGTTTTCTTAGTACTTTGGAGCGAATGGTGGTTCTTACGTCCAACAAGAACTACTGGGACTGCTTTACTGTACCACTAACTTTACTAACCTACTTTCTGCCTCCTTTACTGACCAAAATCCACATCGCAGTTGTATCTTAACCTCCCAAACAGTACTATCACCATTCCTTGTGCCAATCAGTAAAATGCAAGAAAAAGAAGTTGACCATCTGTTCATAAAACCCTTCTCAATGCTGTAATTCTCCTGGTATGTCTTACCTGGATATAGAGGAAGACCCTAGGATCCACAGGCATATCTTTACCAGCCATTGTCCATTCTGACAAATGAACAAGCTAAATGAGTATTTTACAGACACTCTAAAAATCCTCTCTTTAACCATATCATATGACACCAGTGACTGGTGAGAAGACTGAACTGACGCATCTTGAGGCAAAGCTCTTACAACATGCAGACTTTGGAAAAAGTTCTTGCAGACAAGTGAAAACCAAGAGGATGAGAAAACTGCATTCGAGAACCAGATAACAGCAGTCATCAGAAACTCAAGATATTGAAGCAGCACCCACATTTCCCTCTTCACAGACCTGTTTGCTCTTGCCATGAGCAAATGTAGAGCCTGCAACACTAACATCTGACTGAAAAAGTGGCCAGAGTTGATTAGACAGACATGGACTCTCCATTGCATCAAAGGTAGGTTGCACTGGCAATTCTTTCACTTGTTTTTGAGTTTGATAATGGGGACGAATTATTGCCTTAAGGTCAAATGTATTCCACACACTCGTAGGTCTAAATGAGTGAAGTAGGTACCTCCGCCCAGTGACTAATGCTTAAAGAGACTTTCAAAGACCCATGTTTCTGACTGATGCAAATGGAGTCTAAAACCCTTTTCCTAAATTAGGTGCCATGATTGTAAGCAGAGCATGGGGAGAGAAGAATCCAAGACCTTACCCATAAGGATTGTATTCAGAAAACTGAGACCACAGCAAACCCCTTACCTGTGAGTATGCCTTTCACTGTGAGTATCCCTGTATTTGGTAACAAACAGAACAGATACATACACCTTTAGTTAACACCAATGTAGGCACACCCTCAAAACACCTATGTACTGTGTACATTCGCACAGTGTAATTTTATCCCACAGCTCAGTTAAACAAAAAACAGCACTTGTTATGCAACAGCCATCGGAGTACTGCTCTGGATAAAACACAACAGCTTATCTCTTTGATTCTACTGCATGATCTCAACTTTCAGTATTTTCTAAATAAAATATGAAAGTTTATATAAAAGTTTACATTGAATGCTAAACCACAGGACACGAAGACGGAGAGGGAGCATATAAATGGGCAATTTGCACAGCCTGCTTTTAATTAGGAACTTTTCCTTTTGAAGACATGAGAGATTCAGATATAGGAAGGAGCTTGCCAGTACAAATTTTGCAAAATTCAGCCAATGGCTTTTACATGCAGATAAGAAGACAAGTGTTGCTATCTAGCAGAAAAGGATAGGCAGTTATTGAACTAAAACCAGGAGACATGTCTTGAAAAAAAGAATCCAACAAGAGAGAATGAAGACCTGTATAAATACAACATTTCAAGTGCAGAAGACAGAAGTCATCTATCACCACCTCCATACTTGAAAGGCATGGTTCAGACAACCATCTTGATTTTGGTAAATATTTTCCTTGCACTATATTTTAAAGAGCAAGCCATCTACTATCTAGAGGGGCTGAAGTCGCTAGTAAGAGAGGAAAAGGAAAGCCTGGGAGAACAGTTGCATATGACTGATGGTATCTTCAGAGTCTCACTGCTGCAATCCCAAATGGAAGCACTCTGGCTGACTCCAGGCTTACCATACTGCTGCTGCTCAGCAGGGTTGGTGCAGTAACAGAGGCCCTGGACACTGAAGCAGACAGGATCCTCTTAGTAAAGTGGATACAATCATTCCAATTTCTAATGCTAGGAACCATCTGTTTGTATCTTGAGTTTTGTATGGTGTTATTGGTGGGGCATTTCTGTTTCCAAATATTGATCAGTGACTTTACAGGAAAAGTGGGTATTAATATAGATAGGGCACTGAACTGTCTTGATAATCTTGTCTTCCTAAATAGTTCGATAGCTTGTAAATTTCTCTGCTTTAGAGGACAGGAGCCATGTCAGCAAAATCAAGTTCCTGCACTGCTATCATTGCTATTACAAGAGACTCCTGCTGGCAAGCGGCAAAACTTACTGGTTTTCCTAAAAATGAAATTGAATTGTAACAAACACCTTAAAACCTAAAGGATACATCCAGCAATGTTAAGAGCTGTAATAAAAGTAATAACAGCTACAGAACAGTCTTAGCAACAGGTAGTAGGTTACATTACCATGGAAACTTTGAACATAATATCCTACTGTCATGCTATTCCCATCCCTCTCCCAAATAAATTACAGCATAAATAAAAGAACATTATTACTTACTCAATTTGAAATTTTTTGATTCTAGTCTTCAGCTAGACTCTCAGCTGCTGAAATAAACATGTATTTAATAACAAACTTCTAAGACATCTACGCTCCTAATTCCAAGTCATTAGGCTTTCATTTTGGATAAAAGAAAAAGCACAAAAGATCTGTTTTTTCTAATACCAATGCCAAAAAGGCGTATAGAATTCAAATCTCTATGCACAGTGTGATAAGTGAAGCTACTTCTGTTGTCACTCCCCAACGATGAGGATTTTCATCGCTCATGAATACATCAAAACCTAAGTTATTCCAAACACAAATTACATTTTCTTAACTGTAATAACATTCTAGATATACATACTCTTCCAGAGACCTTTTTGTATTTGCCTATGTATTGTAACTTCAAACTGAATTCTTTCAAACATCTACATCTTATTTTATTATATGGATTTCTGATTTGAACGTTGTCAATGCTTTAAATGCTTCTACTGTGAGAACACAATTGGCCTCCTTGAATCCACCAGTGAGGTTTTTGCAGGTGAAAAACAGATTCTTTTTCTGCAGAAAGCTGAGCTAATTGTTGAGCATTTATTCAACCAAGTCTGTCTTACTGTTCTGCATTCTCATTTCTCACCCACTAATAATATTTTAAGGGATCTCTTAAATTAACTTTTTATTTTTTGTTCTACAAGTTCTTCAAGAACTTATATGTAAGCATACACACATAATGGGTTGCACTGCCTGAGCCACAAGGTATCATTCTCATTTTCTGCTAGGGCACTATTACTTTGGCAAGCAGAAAACAGTTGATATTACAATCCATGTAAATCTAGCATAGCCGTTGCTTAAAATTTGATGTATTACATATACTTAATTTATGTAAAATAAAAATTGCTATAATGACATAAATGTTAATGAAAAAATGCTGCTCATTCCGAAGTGGAATAGAACAAATGGAACTTATTTTTTATGTTCAATAATATGGTATTAACATTTTTTGTTTCTGGGAAAGAGAGGGCATGCTTGGAAATAACATGCAGGATGATAGTCATAAGCCCTGAGCTCATTTCCTGCTTTCTTATGGAACAAACTGTTTTCTTTCCATGCCTCAGTTCTCCACTTTTGTGTTTTGTTTGTTCTGAGTAGACAGTGAGTTCTCTAACGCAGGGCCTCAGCGGTTCAACAGCATTTTCTACCTGTAGTTCTGGTCCTGGTTTCTACATTACCACAGTTCAAACAGTAATTATCTCTGCTTTTTTTTACTAGCAACATTTAAGTTAGACAACACAATAGAAAACGAATGCAGAGGGGTTTACTCGTGCCATTAAATCAAAATTTGCTTTCAACTCTTTAACGTGACACTTAAGAAAATTTCCCTCTATTTCCACAGCTTTGCCCACAAGATTTCTCCACCCTCTCTTTCCCATTAAACTACAAAAGACACACATTTAAAACCGTAAGTAGTAATACAGCAATTGCCACTGACTACTTTTGAAACACCGCACATTAGTCAAAACCTCAAGTCTATCAACAGTTTTCACAGAACGGCAGCCTGTGGAGCCAAGTAGGAAAAGCACCAGACCCTCTGAATTTGCTCCCCTCTGATTTTGTGCTGAAATTGCATGGCCGCCATTTGTCTCACACAAGGAGACTGAGTCTCTGCTGATTCAGGCTGTCTCACTGCATCTAATGTATGGTGCTTGCACAGCCCTTCAAGGCACATCAGGACAAAGCCAAACTTGGAGGTGAGAGACACAGTAAACTTGATTTGTCTCGATCTTGTGCACTGACCACAGGATGATCCTTCCTTGTCAGTCTCTGCATATTCCTCATCTCCTCTTTTCTGAATCTGCTCTGTATTATACATATATATATATGTGCACACACACACACGCGCGTATGTATATATATGTGCATGTATCCCTAGCTCTTATGTGACCCTTCTTCCCCACCTCCAACTCAGCAGTAATTCGGCCTCCCCTCCGCTCACTATCCTCTCCTGAGGCTGGAGTACTGTGCAGTGGTATAACAACCACCCCAGCAGCACTGGACACTTATTCTTCCCCATGGGGCTATCCCCAAGGGTCTTCATGGCTGGAGAGAGCAATGACAGGGAGAAGGAGGAGAAGGAAGTGCTGAGCAGCACTGGCTTGGCAGAACAGGGAGATGCCCATTACATCTTGCAGGAGAAAACTTTACTCACCACCTGAAGCTTTGCTCTGATTAAAAGCTTTATCTACATGGGAGACTGCAGGAACAAATGTCTTGAGATTAATAATTTGAATTCTTTTTGTACATTATATATTGCAATAAACTCTTCTCTATCTTTTGAATTAAAAAGAAGTATCTACGGTAAATGACTGTAAATCTTCTATCTTATTTTTAAATTTGGTCTTTTATCTCTATGGAACATACAAATACCTCCATAACTCAGTGAATTATTGATCGATAAGGCAAGAGAACTTTGTCCAAAATAAGCACTGTTTTTTAGCAATAAGATAACCTTAGCATTATTTGTTCATTCAAGATGAGTATTTCCTGAGCTAGTCCTAGGCTAGTCTACATCTGATCATGCAATACTTCTTAATCATAAAATATTTTTTTAATTAAAAGATAGCATATGTACGTAACATAACTTCAGAATTGGACCTGTTTTGATGCTAGACATAAGAACAAAGCTGCACCAAGTGGAAGCTGAGCTTAACTGATCTACTGTTTGGAAAACACTTTTCCTGTTTTTTACACTGTATTTTTCAATTAATTCACTGGATCAAAAAAAAAAACCCAAAAAACCCAAAAACCCACAAAACACCACACCCAAATCATCAAATGCAGAATCCTAATCTGACTATTATTTAGCTAATATGCTACCTCTTACACTCAATAAGATCCCTGATCTTTCTTGCTTGGTACTATGGTACTATGCACTTAAATTTTAAAACTTCAGAAAAGTGTGGCAAAAGATAAAGTTCTGGGTCAATCTCACATTACTCAAACATTAGCATAGTCTCTGTGCCCCATTCACTGTTATGGTTCAGTTGCCTTAAATATCTATAGTCTAAAGTATAATTAAATAGCAGTTTACCTTTTTTCTTCATGGCACATTCTTAAGAGAGGTAAGCACAGGCTGGCTCAAAGGAAAATAATTACCTACATATTTCTGTAATTACAAAACACTTGATAAACCCATCTAATTAGGTGCTTCCCATGGGCAAAGTCCGGTTATTTCCCCAGAACCTAGTTTTGTGTTTCCTGGGATGGCTGAGCCCTGACCGTGACACAAAGCAGTGGCAGGAGCAAGTGGCATCTGGGCCTCTTCGCCAACCCATGCGCTGGCAACCAGAGCCTCACTGAGCCCAGCAGATGTGCAAGCTCCTGCAGATTGCCTCTACCCAACTTTTTTAGATGAACATGGGGTTCCACTCCAGCTCTTTGTTCCAGAAACTGCAACACTTCTTCATCTGAAAGGAAGAGCAACTAGCAAGGTATGCAGAGAGGGTTAAGCATGGCTTATGATAACCATACTCCCTCTCAAGGACCTTATACATCACCATCTTCTTCCCTCATTCCATAATTATGTACACTGAGTGTTGATCTCACTTTGACAAACAACAATCCCCCGTAAGGGACCTGCACTGACCATTGCCCTTTGTGAGGAAAGGCCAAGCATACCTGAAGAGAGGGAAATCCTGACTTGCCCTGGAAATGAACAGATTCTGCTGGGCCCCTTGCTAAGGAGGACAGAGCAGGGGAGAGAAAGCATTTTCCTGCTTCTTCCTACTCTGTACCTACTTCCACAAGAAGTCAGGAAAAAAACTGGTTTTCAGGCTCACTGCTCAACATTTGCATCAACACATATTTGATTAATAATCTTCCTACACCACCATGAATGGACAAAACCATGAATTAACATTGTAAAAACTGTACAAATGTTTCTTCTGCAAACTGGCCCAACCCAGCAGTCTCCATTTATTAACAACTACATTGGAGCTACACCTGGAGACTATATGCAACTCAGGCCCACTGTGGCGTTAACCTTGCCCAAGTTTTATTTACTGTGTCACCATCAAGAAACAGGAGGCATATACAGGCAACCCACAGTGAAGGGAGCCAGCAAGAAGTTTTTTTGGATGTTAGAAGACAAGAACTGCATCATGCCCTTTCTGGAAGCCAAAACACACAGTACTACTACCTTCCCATTTAATGTCTTCCAATTACTTCATCCTTTAAGAAGGGTCATTAGTAAATATATTTAATTTTTTAACTGTAAGGTTAACTTTATATTTGAAGTTTCCACTAAAAGCCCCACGCATTTCATCCCCGTTTTTAGTTAATACAGAAAAACAACAAAATCAAATCAGCATCAAAAATATTAACAACATTTCAGATGTTTTTACATGAGAAATGCCTGGTCCTCTGATGGACAGCATACACTGCAATACTGCCTGTCTCCACAACCAGGACTGAAAACAGAAGCTGAGGCTTTTGTCTCCTGTGTTTTAACATACTCTTAGGGAATTCAAATAGTTGCTCAAGTCTTTCAGAAAGAAAACTGCAATCTAAAACTTTTAATTCAGCAAACAAAGATAGTTTTTTGGGTGGAGGCAAAGAACACTGGAGATGTTTTTACAAATCCCAAAGGAACAATAAACTATGCAAACAGTAATTTAATTTTGTTTTGTCTCAAAATTTACCTTTCAATTACAGCTTAGCAGCCCAAGAGTTCTGTCTTAGATATTAAACAGATTCTTTTCTGAGCAATCCAGCTCCTCAGGCTCCTCCTCAAATAGTATTTTAAAGGAGAAAGAACAAAACAGCGCTTCAGTATTTGCTCTTCACAACCCCCTGTAAATTCCAACAGAGAATAGCTCTGGCAGAGACCTTTTTGGCATGTGCATGTGAAGACACATAAAAAGTATTTCTCGACTCATACTCTTGTGCAATTCAAACCAAGCAGTTTTGGATTTTGGTTTTTTTTTTCTTTTTGTTTTGCATTTGGTGGGGGGAGTTTTTGTTGTTGTTCTGGGAATTGAAAGACATAACAGAAAAAAACAGTAAGGTTACTGTCTTTTTCTTCAAAACAGATCAGTTTGAATAAACATTGAGTGTAACTCAAAGCAATATTTGGAAAAAAGTTTTGTTTTTCCTAGAATCTACCTTAACAGTACATTCAGAAGCTAAGGATTAGCAAAGAAAAATCAAGACCTGTATGAAAATAATGTTAACTAGTTAGACTCTACTTCCAAATGATATCTAATATAAAGGTTCTGCAAATTAGGTTTTAAATTATTACAGAAAAGCAGTTCAGATTCTTCACTCAAATATTTGGCTGACTGACTGAACCAGTGAAACATTTACTTAAACCCTTGGAAATTTTGAAAAAGTCAAATTTTAATTTGGTTCTACACTGATGAGAAAGTCCATGAAGATTTGTAAGAATCAGCTCATCATTATCACATTACTGAAGAATGTAATAAAATTCTGTCTATAGACAGAATTCTGTCTATGTAGAACTGACTAATGTTTTGGAGCAGGTTCTAATAGCTGATGTATATTACTGGGAGAAACACTGTACTCCGTCAGTTCCTACAAAAGTGTAGCAAGGTATTTATTGTGCACTGTATTCACAGCTATTCAAACACAGATCCTGCATCAACTACATGATGAAAAACATTGATTAAAATTTTACCAGCTGACAGAAGTGTGCCTAATGTCTTAACAAAGGATGTATACTCCAGTTTACTTTAAAGTGAGCCTCCTGTTTCATTCCTCCCCAACACCAAACAGCTGAGTAACTCTCTCTCCAGAATGCAACACATTGCATTGAAGCAGGAAGGGATTGGTATAGAGAAAAATAAATCAATTCTGCCAGCACCATCTTATTTGTTTAGTACACTGCAGCTGTGAGCTCATACTTCAGGTTAGTTGTTTCAGTATGAGATGCTCCTATTCCCCAGTCTTTATGAGATAAGGCTCTGCAAATGTTTGTTGGTATTTTTCCCCTCGATATAGGAAGAACAGTTTTTCCTAGATCTCAGGTATCAGACACCAGTGAAGACACCGGGTGTCTTCAGTCCCTGTGTTGTCTCCTGCAGCTGCTGAGCTCTGCTGGCCCATCTCCAGGTGACCCACCAGCCCTGGACACCGAGAGATCTGGTGCACAAAGGCCAGTGGAGGTAGTGACTACACGTGGCCACTCCCCACAAAGGAGATGAACAGCCTGCGCTGCTTTTCCACCCGAACAGATTCATCTGATTTTTCTGAGCTGACTTCCCGTTTGTATAATGAAAGAGGGAAAATAATTTCAACTCTATGCAAATGGGGTTCTGGGGGTGATCTAGTCACTTTCCCGTTCCTTGATCACCTCTGTGACCTTACTTCCCACTCTCAGTAACTGACATAATCACTGGGAATCCCAGAAAAGTGAATGTGTTGGTCTGGGGAGGTGTTGGGAATAACAGTAAGAAAGGAAAAGGTTGTCCTGAGCCTTCCACAGAAGGAACAGCTGACGCAGTGCTCCCCCAGGCCCCCGGGGCAGAGGCAGCAGTCACTGTTCCCAAATCCTTCATTTTCAGAAACTGAATGACTGCATCTACATTCAGATACTTCGAAGTCTGCAGATACTGCAGGAAACACTGTGGTCAGTGAAAAATCAAAGTTGTTGGCACTGGCGAAGGGTGAAAACAAACTCAGGCAAACAGGATCCTACTACTACTAAAAGGATATGCTATTCTGCTTGTGTATTACTGAGGAGTCTTGAAATTTCAGATCAGAAACTGAGTTGGAAGTTACAACCTGTAAACATCACACGTATTCAAGACCTTGATCCAACAGCGTCAGAACTCTGTCTCCTAAAAACAAGCAGTGACACCCAGCACTCCTAGGACACTCATGTCATGTTGTGAGGAAATTCAGCAGAGACCTACACACTTTTAAAAAACTAGACCCAACATTTTTTTTTTTCCCCCATAGTCAGGTAAATACCTGAAGTGGAACAGACAGAAAGTGCGAGAAATTGAAGTTAATATACACTTTCTAAAATGAAATATATGTAGCTGTTAGTAAGAAATAAGTCCTGTATGCATCCTGGACATGCTAACAGATACAAAGAAAAAATATTACATTATACACTAATATTCAGAGATATTAGTGAAGAATGGAAAAACTTAACTGGGTTTTAGCAAATCACTAAATTGCTTTCAGCAATACCTTGCCTAGCAGATATAAAAAGTAGGATATCACATTTTCTTTCTCTATAAAATGAGCTTCTCAAAGAAGAGCATATATAGCTAAACCAGAGTAGTACATAGGTTGTTATCTGAGCTTCTTTCACAACTACAAGGTAGTTGAAAAAGAAGCACCTTTGCCAATAACCTTTGTAGCATTACTTACAATCCTCAGAAAATGTGCATAATCATAAAAAACCCAGCAGCCACAGAGTACAAACGTTTTCACTACATTTATGAGAGGTTGGAGGGAGCCAGGGGAGATCAAAGCCAACTATTCTACATTTTTCCTCAGTATTTTCTTCCAAGTGTCTTTCCTTCATTTGTTTTCTCTGAGATTTTATGTGCTAAGTCACCATATTTTCAGCTGAAATCAAGTAAATTTTAGCTCACATGAAATCCTGTGTCATTTAATCAATACTGGAGCAGGCAGTGCTATGAGAATTTTTCTGCAGATATTAACATTACATACAGCAAAAGAAAACAACCATACTAAACCACAGGACATCTTCAAATAACTTCAAATGATTTCACATCCTAGTCCTTGAAGGACAACATATTCCCTCAACAAAAGTCTTACATGTTTGATAGATTCTGAGAAGAAATTCTTTAACAGTCTTAATTCTCTAATCTTATCAACAGCAATAAATAGGACTGGTGTGAAATGTATTTATTTTATTGAAAGCTATTCTGCACATCCAAGAAAGCTTCATCTGTAGCCATTCTTCAAAGGCTTTTATTACTTTACACTGTACAATAAACTATCAATAAGACCTTGTCTTTTTCTGTCGCATCAGTATGAATGAATTTAAGGTGGGTTTCCTTTCCCAATATAATTTTTTTCAAAACACCAGGCACTTAACATTTCAGATTTATCATAATTAGATTCATGCCCAAAGACTGCCAACGATACGTGCTTGCTATTGTTTTCAAGAGTAAAAGTGGGTTTGTATAAACAGTCCTACATCATCTGCCTGGCAAGCTATCGGCTCCATCTGTGAGCAGCCCTTCAGTGTGGAAGTTCCTGCCTAATTACTGCAGACAGATGTTGTCCTGCTGTAGCTGTAGACACTGTGGAGGCTCCTGCCATGTTAATTAACCAGCTTAAAGACATTGCCTTTTAGAAGCTGAAAAACCTACAAACACAGTAGAAATGCAAGGTCTCAACTTACCTCCATTTTTTTTTCCTAAATGGAATTTTCTCTATACTCCCTGCTAGATGCTCAGTGGAAATACAGCCTAGCTTGGTGACAGGTATCTTTAACCTCTCCTCACCAAGCAGTCTTTTCAGATGGTTTTGGGCAACTACTCTGAGAGACCAGTGTAATTTTACACTTGTCAGAGACTAATTTCACTAAAGTGGCCTATTAATACATGGCAATGATCCACGATTTCTCTGAAGGTTATATTGAAAAAACAAGTGGCAAAGTTAATGAATTAAACCAGACTGGGACAGGATTTGAGTAGACAGGTGCCTGAAAAATCCTCCAGTGGAAAAAAAGCAAAGCACAAAGAAAGGGGAAAGAGAAATACATATTTACATACATGTACAATACATGTTTATGTACATAAAAATATATTTAAACACATTTCAAAGATTTCTAAGATGTGATGTCTCCCACAGTAGTGAATTGGTAAGGTAGCCAAAATGGTTTCTGTGTAAATTATTTTATCAAGGGAAACAAAGGTTTAAACACTGCAAGTATTTCGAAAACATGACCCTTTCCTAAAACTTTATTTACTAGTAAGATCCTAAGATGAAAGAGTTTGACAAAAAGATTCAGGTTGGGAAAATAAACTGTTCTTTCATTCTCTTGTTTACACTTTTATTCTGGCTGGGAAAACAGATCTTTGGGGATTAACTGAAAAGAAAACATATATGCCCTGCCCCTGTTAATTCTTCAAGAAACACCAAAGAATTTTTATGTGACTAGTGGTCAAGGTCACAAAATTGCAGGGTTTTTTAACTAGTATTGTTAGGAGTGGCTTTCCTTAGCAAAGCCTTCTACAAGCAGTCAGACGATCCTGACCAGTCCAAAATACAGGTAGAACACCAGACTTCTCCAGTTAATGCAAGCAAGGTATGAAGGTAAAGTAGCCTCAGTTCATTCTTACATGGCTGTTAAAAGTCCCTTTTACACATGGGAAACTAATGCTGGAAACTGAAACTGACTTCTGAGAGTCCACTAAGTGCAAACTCCTTCACATCAAACACTGCTCATCCTTCACCCCACTATTAATTAGAACATTTAGTTTGCATGAAGATGTTTTGGTCTCCAGGAGACTTCTGCACTTCAGAACAAAGGTGGAGAATGGGATGGCACCTCAGGTTTTCAGTACCTGAAATCTCTGCAACAAGCAGGTAAGTGCTGCGACCAGAGGATTGCAACAGACAAACAAATGAGAAGAATCATGACCCCCAAAAGTGACTTCTTTTAAAGTAAATTAATTCTGAAATTGAGAAAGTTTCCATATTTATACTCAGATCACTAAATGATCCTACAACACAGCTCTGTGTTTCTGTGACACAACTCATCACAACAACATACAGGTTAAGATGCAGAGCTGGACCTGACTTTTGGGATTCTCCTAATGCAGTCTAATAGAGAGGCAGCTCCCGAGTCTGGGCTCCAGTTCACAAACAGGCCACGTCCTAGTACCACTTTATTTTTCCACTTGGTCCCAATAAAAGCTGAATCTAGCTCTAAGTGCAACTGCAGCCTTCCATCTTTTAGGTCAATGCACACTGCCCTACAGTAATGTTTCACCAGCTGTAAGGCAGAGGCAGGAGACAAGAGGCATTAACTAAAACCTACTCATAACTAAGGGAAATGCTGATACAGAGAACTGAAAAATCAGATGAAAATTAACAGAAGAACCAGGAGCACACATCACTATGTCCTTGAAGTAAGGGAGCATTCATATAAGTCTATTCCATCTTCACCACCTATAAATAATTATCTCTTACAAGACTTCTGAACCTCAAATTACTCGTTTTCATTAAATCCTCCAAGACATCAGTATAAATACCACTGTAAAAAAAAGGATGTATTTCCTATATGGGAGGTATTAGTTGTGAGAAGGTCGCACTGATAAGCAGAAAAGTCACGTCGAAAAAGAACTTGGACATTGGTTGGGGCAAGCCAGCAGTCAGCATACAGAGCATGGATGCTAAATGGCTGCAATGTACTCAGCAGGTTACTGACCAAACAGCTGCACGAAATGAAATGGTAATGCACATGCACACCCAAAATATGTAGCAGGCACATAGATTCTGCCCTACAGATGGCTGTTCTAAAAGATATAAATGCAAACAAAACACCCCACTGCCTAGAACATGATGTTCTTGAGTGTGTGATGGCTAGTGTGACATCTTTAAAAATAACCCATTTGTTAGGTACGAAAGATGATATGTAATTACTTCTTCACAGCTCTGCAGTAGGTCCAACATCCTTCCTCCTTTGTGTGAAAAATCTATTACAGTCGACTCTGAGCCTCCGTAATTGGTCTCCATTAGTAATGATTTACATGATATTACAGCTGTCACTGAATGTCAAGGTAATTTTCCTGTTTTTTTTCTTTGAATTCTTTCAAAAATTTTAGTTTAAAAGAGTACCTACTGTAAACATGTTCTAACAGAGGAGACTGCTAAAGAAAAACAAATTCTAAAGGACATGAGACTGTGGTTTTGAAGTATCTTGTCATTACAAAATTGACATTATTCATTTCTAGCTATGAAGACTTTGTATTTCTTTTTGCACCCAAGGAAACATCGTGAGGAGTGAAGAATTCAATTTTCTGATCTGACAATGGCATAGGACAGGGTGGAACAATCTGTCACTCCACTTGGAAACTTGATAATGTGATGTTTTCAATTCATACAGCTTCAGTGGTTGCTAAGAAATCCAAAATTAATCTTCATAAAAGCCATTTCTTAGGATTACATGCCAAAACTCAGCTTAGGACCTTCAGGCCTGAAAACTTCCAGAAAGAGGACAGGCCTTGAGTTGCCTCCCTTTCCAGCTGTAAGCCTGGAGGAGAAGCTGATGTTGGAAATGAGGCTGCTTCCCACACCAGCCGTGTGTTGGATGGAGGAGTGTGGCACACTGGTGCATGACATGGCAAGCTGGCAGAGCAGCATGGAGTTGAAACGTTCTGGCTGTATACTGTGAGACACTGGACCCAAAAGAGATGCAATAGTTTGAAGAGATGCATCCTCTCTTCAAAGGAGCTGTTCCAGACTGAGATTGACCTGAACTTGGTGGGTACAGGAACACAGACTGCAAGTACAGCTTCTCCGTGGGTGTGACTCATGCAGTTCCTCACGGTGGTGTTGACAACAGACTCGTTAAGAGTGTCTTCTCAAAACCTACAGACCCAAGCTATGTCCTGCATTTCCACATTTGACAAAGTCACTCTGCAGTCACTGACCTCTAACCAGGAAGGTTAAGATTCAGAAAGAAATACATATGACAGTGTTTCATTTCGACACAGAAAATAAAAGGTAGGAAGAATATACTGACTGACACAATTGGACTGGTGTCTTTAAGATTGTTCCTAACAGTAATTTAGACCTTGGTTGATTTTATTTATTTATTTATTTATTTATTTAGTACAGGTGGCTCTTTAATTCATACTTACTAAAGATTATTCAGGAACTACTTAGGAAAGCGTAAATGAACTTAAAAAGGAGCAAGATCCACTGGAAATCTGCCCTAGGCAGATTTGGTTTCATTTTGAATAATCCATCTTTCTTCCAAACACAAGTCCCATTGATTATCACTATAGAGAAAATCTGCTTTCCTTTAAAAAGTAATTAAGAGTAAGTTGGTTTGTGTTCACTTCTCTGTAGCCAAGCCTTCATGTAATACAACAATCGTTACCATTTACACCATCGGGTGAACTTCTCAGGGAGATTAACTGGAAGTTTTGAGGGCTCTGCTGTCCCAGTGGATGATGCTCAGTTATTCCTGAGGATCCCATGGAAAATCAGGACAGAACAACTCAGAGAGAGCTAAACGGGAACAGCTGCAGCAACAAATGACCATGCTGTGACTGAACAGAGCAATTCACTCCTAACAGCTCCATGCTGTCCATAGCAACCTGTCAAGGGTAGCACATCCTACTTGGAAAAAAATATTTATCTGTCAAGTAGTAATTTTTCAAATAAAATTAAAGAAGCAGTTCTCGGAAGCTCCAGACTACATCAAACACTGTTTGCCCCTAACAACCAAAGTGCGGAAAACACTGCAGTATTATTCTGCACTGGGGAGGGAGATCAAAAGAAAAGCAGAAGGCTGTTTTAAGATGCAATTAATTACTGACTAAAAAAACCAAATCCTCACCCCCCCACCCCAGCACACATAATACAAAAACTATAAGCCTCCAAAATGGTGGAGGAATTTCCTTAATGCTTTAGCATGTGGAAGGAGAATACCATTTACGCAGAATCAGGAAACTGCTCAATATCGTGGTCAACAGTTACACATACCTAAGTATTAGAAGAGATATCAAAATCATGCTTGAATGGCTAACAACTACTTCATGAGACGCAACTGGCAGACAGACATAACTCAAGTGAGTTTTGCTCTTCCTTTCGTTCTTTCTTTTACTTTTTTTGTATTCTTATTTTTTACCATCACAGCAAACAGCTAAACAGCAAATTTTGAGATCCCCTGAGCTTTACTAAAATATTTTTTGGTCAAAATACTAAAAAAAACCCCAACTTCGTAAGGTGTTGGGCAAAAGTGGGGCCAAGAAGTTGTGCACTGTGTTTGGTCTCAGTGTTGAGTCCTGCTGCATCGGCTTCTCCTCTGGGACTTAGACGTAAGACGGATGAAAAAAGGACTGTTTCCTCTCCCTGCAACCACAATGGGAAGGGACTGGGTTAAGCAGCACGAGCTGCACTTCCCTCTCCTTGGTTTGTTTATTCTGTCAGAGCTGCTGGGTGCTGACAGCACAGCCAGGCTGGCCACGCATGTTAGGTCAGGGCTGACAAGGGCGTTCCTGGCTGCTCTTGATTGGGGAGCATGAGAAATAAAGGCAGCTGGGCGAAGGGAGTGGACTTACAAGCTAAGTGTGGGCTTCTCTTGTACTGTCAGTGAGGTGAAGGCCCCCACGGCCCCATCCCAGTCTTACAAAACAAACCTGGGGAGGTCAGCCTGGGGAACAGAAGAAGCCCCTACACCCTTCTGAGCTCTCTCAGCCTTCACATGCCCATCTGGTTCTCCCAGAGCTTCCACCCCTCTGCATGGCCTGGCAAGCCCTACCAGCCCTCCTCAGCTTGCCTTGTCCTCAGCTTCTTTTATTGGTACTAAAATACTGAGTTCTGCTGCAATCAAAGGTAAGGACAGAACATGTATTCCTTTGTTCTTGGAGAGACCAAATTCCTTTGTTCTTGGAGAGACCAATTCCTTTGTTCTTGCCTTGACCACTGAGAAACCTTGAGCTGGATCTAGATCAGGCCATCACAAACTAACATCACCAGAGTCTAACAGAACCTAAAGGCTGAGAGAAAATTCCCTATATCTAATACTTAAATGTAAGCATTTGCATGCGAGCTACATGTCTCAGCTCTCATTCCAGTCGAAGCTGTAAGCCAGTGGAGCTTGGAGAAATACTCAGTTGATTCAATTTTCACTGGCTACAGCAGGAATTTACATACCAAATTTGAATCATCTTAAGCGGGAGCTGAATCACTGACCCCTAGTGACCAAGAACAAAATTCTCTAGAAAGATTACAATTTTAGGACAAGCTGTAGTGAAAGAAGATACCTATTTAAATGCTGGGGGTAATTTAGAATAACATGCAAAATCCCATTAGAATCACCCTAATTTTTGGTTTGTGGTTTTTTTTGTTTGTTTGTTTGTTTGCTGGGGTTGTTTTTTTGTTTTTTGTTTTTTCTTGGTGTTTTTTTTTCTTCTTTTTTTTCTCTTGGCTTTGTGATTTGGGTTTTTTGTTTTTTTTTTATGGGGGTTTCAATGAAGTATTTTCAACAGTTGAAACAAAACTAATTGGATTTAAAGGCTATTAGTTCAACAGTACCAAGGAGAAGAAAAACCCATCTAGATAGGTTTTCAGCAGAAACCTATTTTGTGGGTATTACTCAAGAACATTCTAGCTTTCAGTATGTTTTCTGATCATAAATTCATACTTTCCCAGGCTTAACTCAGAAAGACAGTAACACACTAAAACATTTGCTTTTCATAGCAAGCTATGTTTAAGCTCAACTAATTAAACTAAAGCTTTAGCAACAAACTACTAACAGTATATAAGTAAGCTTTGTGAAGTCAAAACTCAGAAACCACTCATTACCACAATAATTATATAGTAATTGTGGTCAAATTCATTGAGCTACACACTATGGTGCCCATATCTGAATATTTACTTCTAGCTTACCACAGTTCATTAACTACCATCTTATACATTCGTGAGCAACACTATGTGAGATGCTTTCAGGCTGTACAAACCCACTAAAAGATGTGGAAACATCCTCCGTCAACTTGCCTACATCTGCATAATCTTTGCTATCTGAAACTAATGAATACTAATTTAAAGGCTCCTTTCCAAATCCAGTCCCACAATATAAATGGAACACCCACCACTCTTGTGAAGTATCTAATGCTTCTACTTCACTGCACCTGCACAGCAGTTATACACAACAGGAGAAAATGAGGATTTTCACCAGGGCAGTTAAAAAAATGACATCTGAAATGTGTGTGTGTGTGTGTGTGTGTGTGTATGTGCAGTTTGAGTCAGTATGTGCAGTTTGAGTCAATACAACAGTTTCCTCATCTAGCTGAGGAATGCTATGGTTGCCTAGTTGATGTTCCTAGCTGATCTGTGCATTTTCATATAGAGATGAAATTCAGCTTTAATGAAATTAGTACTAAAGTGAACAGTTTTCATTGCTGGAGATAGAGTTTTGCTGCAATTTCTTGCCTTTAAGAGGAGTAGGCTAATAGAAAAGTAACATTTTCGGTCATAGAGAAGAGTCACAAAGAAAGTTACATTACATTTTGGCTGGATTGGAAATACTAAGGGAATAATCCATCTCACAGTATTTTTGTTAAGTTTCCATGAGATTTTGGGTGAAGAACTCTTATGGGCTTTGAACTTTAACAAGCCTACCATCTTCAGGTCAGATGACATTACTTTAAGACATTTCTCTACCAGCACACAAATTAACATCCGTGGCTTCGACAAGTCTACATACATAAGGTAGACTGCTAAGCCAGAACACTTATTTTCTTACAAATCCAGTCAAGGATCATATAGACAGGCCTTGTATGATTCAGTCTTCATGTCTGTCCTCAAAAGAATATTGAGATAAGACTCTGCAGGCTTTTGTGCAAGCATACGTTTCAACTAGTGTGGGCCAAACCCTGAAACTGGAGGATGGAAAATTAAAATGCTAGAAAAACCAAAAAGCAAAGAGAACTCTTTTTGTGGTCTCAGACAACACTCTTCTCAGTGTGTGGTTCATCTAGGTTTTGGGGTACCCCTCTGCAATTTCTAAGAAGTGACTCTAAAATAAGAACCAGAACAGAATATATTTGAACCACGGTCATGCCTACAACAGGAAGCTGCATTTTAAAACAAATTTTGCAAAGGCACCTTTTGTGACAGCAAACAATTGTTAACTTTTAAAAATTTTTCTGCAACTTTGTGACAGGAATGTCAGCTTCTGGAAAGTGCTGACCCACTGACATGTTGCGTCCAATTAATTACCATCGCTAACATCTCTTCTACTTGTTATTCTGAATAGGTAAATTTCTATAGAACTAGTAAGCGAATGAATCAAAGCATTTTTATTACACATTTTGTTCTTTAAAGCACTGTATCAGGATGAGAGAAAATTAGAACTGTTAAGGAAGGGAATCATGAGTTGTTATGTGACTATTTTCTCTGATTCTCACACTTACAAGAACTCTGTAACTCTATGGAGAGGATGATGATATTCTCATTCCTGCTGCAAAGAGAGATGGGTGCATGCTGTGCTCTTCTAGAGAGTAGGTTTTTTTTCACTCAAACTGCTCTTGTTATCAATCTAAAGTGAATTCTACTCTTAGTAGACCTATGACCACTCATCATTATTTTCTGAAGTAGTTCATGGCTCAGTGACAAAGCCTCTCATTAGAAGAAGGAATTTGTTCTCTCATAAGGATATTATTCCACCTCTGGCCTCCTGCATTTTCTTTGTTCATCTGCTGGTCTTTTCAAGAGACATGTATAACATTCAAAATGTACAGCACCTGACACCCTGTCTGTCTGCAATCTGCCACAATTTCTGCTCCAACTCCCTGCCCTGGCATGAGCAGCACAGTGGAGCCCATGGGAGAGCAAGGGGGTTCTCCCACCCAACAGGTTGTGCAAACATGTCTTTACTGCACAGGCAACTTAGTTTTTGACAGCTCAAGGATGATTAAAATTTTCAAGAGCCTGGCAGATACCTCTGCTAAAGCAGAAGGAAAATGGTGGGTAAATAAAGCAAATACATGCCTACCATTTAGCAACAGCTTTTCCCTCTTGATGATTCCAGTTTTTGTAATCTTCCTGTCAAAAGTTGTTTGTTTCATACACAGGCACTGCTGCACAAAGCCCTGCTAATCTGCCCTTGCCGTCTCCTCCTGCGCTTCAAATATAACAAAAGGTGATTTTCTTTCCTTTTTTGTGTAATTGATTTAAATGAAGGACGTGTTCTTTTCATTTAAAACCTTCTTTACACAAGACTGAAATACCATGTCTTAGACCCAAGCATTAGGCATTTACTAGATATAAACAAACGTACCGTCAAAGCTGGCACTTGAAACAAAAAATTTCTCCTTTCCCCAACATCCCTCTGTTCTCCAAACTACTGTGCTATTTGCTGTACTCAGATTCTGACCATAAGAGACTGTTCTTGTTGATAAATACAGTGTAAGTTTCCAACTCTATCAACATCCATCTGCTTGCCTAAAAGCTTCCGTTTTGCTGCTATTTCATTAAACACAGAATCATGCAGCGAGGTGAAACAGATTTGGAAATAGAATGTTCATGCTTTCATGCCGGGTATGTCATGCAGAGCATGATGAGATTTTATATCAACCCTTTCAGAACTTCAGGCAGAAATAGGAGTTAATTGGACAGGATTTGTCTCTCTAATGCACCCAGTCACACTTCCACAATGATCTGAAACTGCCTTTTCCCAGCTTTCCCTTCATAAAGAACTGCTACCTATGTCCAGTCTCCATGAGTTGTTGGGACACTTATGAAATAGTATCAGCTTGCTTGGACTGATATTCTGAAAATTCAAAGCTGTGGAAAGGATTCACAGCTCAGAGTGACCCGACAGTTAGGGAAAAATAGAATGCAGCCTAACCATTTTCAGTGCCAGGCCTGGTTTGATCCTGTTCTACCCTAAAACCATCTTCGGACCCAAACCCAGGACAGCTCCAAATCTGCAGGATGGATGGGCCTGAAATGCACATGTACTCATCAGCCGAAGTGCAGAATAAGCCTGTATTTTGACCAAGCAGATGTATTTCTCTGATGACATTTTTCCTTTTTGATCCTGACTGGTTCCTATAGGATATATCAGATTTAAAACACGAGTGTTTCAACTAAGAATTTGGACTCTGAGACATTAAATTTCCTAAGTTTTTTATTTGCACATCTGTGTGTAAGTAATAAATATCACCCACTCCTACTCCTAACAATTTACTGTTGTGTTCAATGACAAAATGCATAACCTTGACATTACCAGCCTTGCATTTCAGAGGCATTTCATAATTGTTTACCTCTTGGCTTGAATAGTAGTACTGTACAAGGCTCTCCTTGAACTTGGGTGATTCAAAACTGTTCAGAAACTTTTCCTCAAATTAGTTTCTTCAGGGAAAAAAAATCCCAACAAACAATAATAATAATAATAATAATAAGAAGAAGAAGAAGAAGAAGAAGAAGAATGACAACAACATATTCCAATAAAGGATTTCTGTTAAGCCTTTTTGTTAAAAATAGAAAATTCCTTTCTCTTTTACCCCAGAAAAGCAGTTTTCATTCCTGCTTATTTCAAAGGAATGTCTGCAATTTTGTGGTATTATGCAAACCCCAATTAGCAGTCCACAAGGTGTTTTGAGAAACAGTGCCTAATGTGTTACAGACACATTTAGTGGCCAACCTCCAACAGCCTGAAAAAATGCCTTTTTTGAAAGAAAGTTTGGGAATTAAGTCACCTCAATTTTACTGGGAAATGCTAATAGAAATAATTCTTCCAACAGTTAATAAAACTTTTTTTATTAGTTGTTGTTGCTTTATGTTCTCTTACAGGAACAGGGCAGGATATTTCTGGCACCTGAGCAATTTGGTTTCCTTCAGTCTTTCCTTAAAATCCAGTTCTACAACTACTCACTGCTGAGGAAAGTGGTTAGTTCTACAAATTGTAGTCATTACTTGAGAGCAGTTCCAATGACATCCATTGATTACGTTAATTTAGATTTGTTATGGGACCTAATAACTGTGGGGTTTTTTTCACCTACACTGCCCAGCATAACAGGACACAGGTACTTAGGCTGCTTGATAGGGTAACCTTCAGATTTGGGTTCTACAACAGTAAGAACAGTAAAGGATGGGGTACACTGTTTATTCTGGGTGCACTCCTGGGCTACACCAGGACTACCAATGACCAGATTGTGCTGTCTGACACAGCATACCTGCACTTTGGAAACAAGACCCCACACATTTAGAACACTCTAAGCAGCACTGACATACATGAGTGACAGCAAAGCTGCTGCTCATTCACAGGGCTGAGGCTTTATTCCTCCCTTCCTCAGCAGAACCGTGGAAAGATTTTATGAATGGCAAAGTCAGAAGGAAGGTAAGGACATACATATGTGCATTTCAAACACTCGTGACTATATTATGCTGAGTATTTCATACCCCTTAATTTCTCTTCCCTTTAGAGGAAAAAACCCTCATCCTATTGTTAGCAATCTTTTACGAGTACTCCAATAAGCACGTTTTATTGCTCAATTAGTTCTTTATTTCTATCATGCCTAGGAACAGAAGGAAGATCTTGAAAAGTTTAAACCTTTTTTCTCCTTGGCTCACATTCTACACAAACTGTTTCTAAAACTCTCATCCTTTCTCACTGACACATAAAAGTTCCTGGTCTCCTTTTTCCAGTTTCTAATCATGCCTCAACTCCTCATGAAACTCCAAGAGGCCCTGGCAGGCTTAGCTCCTCTCTCTCATTCTTTGCTAGCATGAAGTGGGGCAGAGTGGGCCTTACTGGACAAAGGGACAGAAGGGGCAAGGCTTCATTAAAGCTACTCTCGAAAGATTTTAATTATCATCAGGATAAACACAAAGAAGACAAGTATATTAAAGTGTGATAATTTTTTCCTGAAGGCATAAAATAATGTGCGTATCTAGAAACATCATAAATTACAGATCAGCTGTCAATACGTTGTGTAAATAAATATTCAGTCGTTGAATTAGACATATTTCTGAACCTCTGGGGCTGAGCACCATTTAAGTCATTTAATAACACATCAAAATTGACTTTTGTTTTAGTTTTCCTGAGAAGTCAGTTTTGCTGATCAACTGCCATTTTACTCCTCCTTGTTTTAAAATCAATGAAAGGAAAAATACGTATTCAAAAATATGAAAGCCATAAATCAGTAAACTAGAAGTTTCAGAGGAAGGATCTAAGCTCCAGCTGAGTTACCTAAAGCTAAGAACCTTGGCTTGACTCTACGCTTTACTCGGCCTCAAGCTGACAAAATGGGGTCAGACAGCCAAAAACTTTCCCTTTTGGTTCAATGTGGCAAATTGGGAAGGGCTGAGTCAGTCACAAAATATGGGGCCCAATCTGTTCTGTTTGAACAGCCACTTTTTGGTAGCTGGTCTTGCCAACAGGCCATTGCTTTCAACAACCTGAAGTCTTCCAGGCAGTCACCCGCCTTCAAGTGTAAGGCAGGTTACAAAGTGTGCACTGGTTTATTAAAGCAACTGCCCTGCTGCTGAAGGTATCACCCCTCTAGATGTTATGTTAGAGGAGCATGCAGACACCCCGAGCCTCCCTCAATGCACGATACATTAAAAATGTTAAATAACCTGACTAATGAACTTGTGGGTGGTTTCCAAAGTTATCATCCATCTGTACCCACATGCTGTGGGCTGCTTTTAAAGGTGAAGTGTGTAGGAACCTATGATACAAACTGTTTCCACCTCACTAGCAGGCATAACAATCTCTCTGTCAGAGGTCAGCACTGATGGCAAAGCAGATCCAGAAAGAGAAGGGTTTGGCCCTCATCTTACCTGTCAACTAACATGAAAGCTCTCTAAGTTTACTCAGTTTCAAAGCTAGGACCTCAAAGACAAATTTATGTGCTTTCTCCTGTTTAATTACAGCAGTAAGAAAAACTGCCACTCTGAGCCTAAATAAAGTGCATTTAGAGCTTGGGCTCTATTTCAAGCTCTTATTAGCTCCTGGAAAGGTGCCACAGCAGCTCAAAACCTCTCCTGCCTGAAGCTGCTTAACGCTGCTGCACAAAGAGCGCTGCATCTGCATGGAAGAAGACCGGCTCCTTCAGATTGCCCACTTGTGGCCCTGCTTAGCTCTGTACAACCACTCTCGACGTGTTGAGCTGCCTGAGCCAGAGACGCAGCTCTGCTCCCCATTTCCATGTTCTCCTGCACCCAGGAAACACAACCCGGTGCCACACAGCAAGAAGGCACCACCAGACCACCACTGATCTGATGCACAGATCACCTGTGACATGCCACCACAGCCCTGAGCAGCTCCTGAGAGCTTCATGCATATTGCACACTTCCTAAAGTAGTTTCTATTTGTAGCCATTTTGATGGCTGACACTCCAAGCTCATTTCTCATCTGTTGCACCGTGGCATCAAAGAGCTCTAAATGGTAGCTGACTTCTCCCAGAAAGCATTAAGTTACATACAGAGGCTTTGTTCTCCACACTTACAGCCAGAAAAAAAAAAAAAGGAAAAAAAAAAAAAA